>JABUQX010124398.1:0-11792 GCA_015478945.1 Trachelipus rathkii | reverse complement strand
GCCACAGGAAAAAAGCGATGCCTTATTCAGTTCACAGGTTCCCAGCGATTGGTGCCAAAAAAAAAAAAAAAAAAAAAAAAATACCAGGTTTCGTTATTTCTCTGCTTTCAATTATGAGAATAGGACCAACAGGTTACTTTGGGTTCGTCCGGAAAAAAAAAGGTCAAGGCCAAAAAAAAAAGTCCAAGTCAGTAGTATAAAAATTTTCCGGTCTCCAAAAGAAGGTTCTAAGTGAGTCAGTCAAGGTCCCTCAAGCGTCAACAAAATAAGGCCGGTTAGGTGTCGAAGGTACAAAAAAAGTCCAAGGTCATTTCGTGAATATAATCGCACTTCGTGTTATCTACCGAATCTGGTATCGCTTACGCTTTCGGTGACTGAAAACAGTGCCATTGACTACTCTATATATATATTATATTATACTATCTATTATATATATATATATATATATACTATATATATTATATATATATATAACTATATATAGGATAATATATATTATATATATATATATATATTATATATATATATATATATATAGTATTATTATAATATATATATATATATATACTTTATATATTATTACTATATATAATATATATATATCATATATATATATATATATAGTATATAGTATATTATATATATATATATATTATATATATATATATTATATATAGTATTACTATAGTATATATGTATATATACTATAATATATATATGTATATATATATATATAACATAGTTATTATATATATCTATATAATAAATATATATATATAAATATATAAATATATCAGTCATTACTATATTATATATATATTAATATATAGTATCTTTCTTCTTTACGGCCTATCTATTTCCCAAGAATGGTGAAGTTTAAGGGTGCCGTAACGACGTAGATGCTGCTGATTCGATTTGATAAGGTGAAACTAGCGTGTTAGTTAGTGTGTGTGTGCTGAGAGTAGATCCGATGACCATAAGGTCGTGAAGATAGAAAGCCCAGCCGGTTGCGTGTATTAACGAATTCTCTGGGAGTTTGAGTCCCTCTCTAATAAATTATTTAGTATCTATATTATTATAATTATAATGTAAGAGACTTCGCATTATTATATTAATTAATGTCAGTAAAATCCGATTCAATACCTCTAAATGTCTTCATTAATGGATAGAATAACATGCTGATGGTACTAACTCCACTATGTTTTAATGTAGATCAATGCTTCAATATTTTATAGTGGGTAAATATAATAAATAGTATTATATAATGTTATGTTTTTTTAATTCTACTATTTTATTATTGCCTTGCCAGTTGTAGTTTATCGTGACCTCTCACATACCATATACCCCTCTCACAATCCCTCGAACCACTTCACTCTCTCTAGTTTAATAACACCCCTTTTCTTCTCGCCATCTACCAAAACTCAGATTTCTTCTCCTTCAAACATTCGATTTTATTACTGACTCAATCCATTTTATCTTCGTCTTCCCAGCCTGGTATATCGGTTATCCCAACCACACTAATTTCGCCACTTATTACATCCGTCTCTAATCCAACCGCAACTATCATTCATTCCTTTTTTCATTATTTAATGATCCAACCATCTCAATACTTCATTAGTTACTTCATTTTTTATATTTCTCTCATTTATCTCCTTTCGTTCAGCCTCTCAGTATGTCCCAAGATTAAACGTTACATTTCCTCATTTTTTATCTTTATTAATTCTTTCTCACACCTTAGCACACTCCTCTTAAGTAATTGTTCCATCTGAAACACATTGAACTTTAGATCTATACTTCTCGTATTCACAGTCCATTTAGTGCTCACACTATTTAGCCTATTACAAGTAACACTATAAATAATAAATTGTATAAAGGTAACATACCATATACCTCTATTATAATAGTATCATACTAACTTAGACACACTTCAAGATCATTTATATCCCTTAAGTACATCTTGCCATCCGATTAGCTCTTATATGTTAACGAAACTCTTCCCATCCAGCCACTCATTGCTCTGCCAGTTCACAATCTTTTCCTTAACTACACTTCTGCTAATCGTCCTAGTTCCCTTTCTCATATAATTCCAACATATACTACTCTAAATATTTTAACATCAGACATTTTGTATTCGCAGCTGCTCACCATTAACTAATATATTTTTATTTAGTAACTTCACAGTTCTGAGAGTTCCTCCTTCGAACCTCACAACCGTATCCTCCTGCAATATACAGTGCTGCTGAGGAACTCCCTTCTTCCCGTCTCTTTTTTCTACTGAACATTAATCCTGCCAATACTATATATCTCGTGTCTACTGGTGACTTGCAAACCCTTTCCTTTCTTCAATATCAACTTTCTATACATAAATCAGCAGTTCGCCCACTACATGTAACCCATAATCCCAATCCGCAATATAATAATATATATAGGCTGCTACCCTGCCTCACGTCATCTCCATTCCCCATCTAACATTGTTCATGCTAAGTTCACAATTTCCTTCCAAAAGACTTCTAGCATTCCCCCCACCTACGATTCTTTACATTATCCCCAGGTCCATATCTTACAAATTCGGACGCCAATTAGACAGTTCACCACAAGAGTAATCAATACACAACTAGTTACCTTAATGATCTTACTCACGACCTTTTGGTTTCACTCTCTATTTATTTTTTAAAGATCATCATAATCCGCTAATAATTAACAAAATTTTCAAATTTATTATGTTCATTACCAACAGACTGCTTTAATCTATTGCAAATACAATTACTATAGCATATAATTATTTAAAAAGCATATATTTGCTTGATTTATTATTTTACTTTCGCATGTGAAAATACTGTATATATCACACTAAGTGACCTCACTGCAGTACGGACTACGGACGCTATTATAATGAGGCAAAAATGCTTACAATAGCTTTCATCTGATGAGATGATTTAGCTATACATTAATGTGTATTTGATTTTCCTACTATTGTTCATATAAAGTGTTATTTATAAGTAAATAAATTATATATTTTTAAAAGTATTAATGTTTTATCTCTTGAGATTTGTATATAATTTATGATGACTCATGTGATTCTTTGTAAATATGATAAAAAGCTACATTAATATACTTTTAGGATTTTATTTTTAATAATAAAAATTAATCATGAGAAAAACCCTGCCCTTAATATCTTTAAAATAAATAATAATATATTATTTTATATTATCATGTATCAATATATATTTTTTTAGAGTATACAATTACTATCTCTCTCTTATATCTCTCTTTATTTCTCTCTCTCTCTCTTACTCTCTCTCTCTCTACTCTCTCTCTCTTTCTCTCTCTCTCACTCATCTCTTCTCTCTCTACCTCTCTTTCTTTTCGCTCTCCTCTTCTTACTTACATTTCTCATTCCCATCATCTATCAATTAATATAATTGTACAAAACTAGATACTGATAAAACATTACTTAATATTAGATTTAACGGAGTGATCTATTTGCGTTATTAAAATCACCTAAGTCAACATTCAAAAAACAGTGTGAATGGAACGCGAAGATGCCGACTTTCAATGTTAATATGGCATAATTAATGTTAATCGTAAATTTGTGAATAGACATTGTAATGTGCAATTCAATGTGTATCTAATTTTTAATACCTTAAATTGAAGTTGAGTAAGAGATTGTTTTAAGAGCGGTAGGACAGAAGAAGGTAAGTAGTCATTTGGCGTTCTACGATACGAGATAACGCACTCCTTGAATCTACTGTATAATTGATAATATAAAATTAAATGGTGTGGCCTTGAATAAAGACATGAAAGAACTGTTAGCCACCGTGTGTGAAAGATGCGTATATAATACCCATAATAGTAATTGATGTATATATGATATATATATATATTTATATATAATTTATAATAAGATATTATATATTCATATTATATACTATAATATTGGATATATGATATAATACAGCATATATTAATATATACTAGACTTGTGCCCCACTTACAGCAAAGGGCACCTGGATTTGATACAGAGGAGGGGAAAAAAACAACAAGCAAAGAAAAAAAAACAACGAATTTTATAAGTAAAAAAAAAAAAACATAGATAATAAAATATAAAAAAAAAAAAAAAAAATAAAAAAAAAAAAAAAAAATGAACTTTGATGAGAGACACACACGTATGCCATAAGGAATGATGGACGCAACATGGGCCTTAAAGGAGTGGGAAGATTGAAATTAAACAGAGGTGAAAAGTTGACAGGCCAAATGGCATTCCTCAAAACATGATTGTGACTGAAAAAGAGCGACCACGACAAACGGCTTTGTGGTCTCTAATATTATACAGATATACATTTTATGCGTAAGAAGATCAAGGGCTACCTTTTTTGTACACCGCAGGAGAAACGCAGTGGGGGAGTAAGAAGGTACAGAGGTCAGGGAAATAATCGATTGAGACACCGCTGTGGTGTAATAGCAGTAATCAAGAAAAGCAGATGTACGCCATGGACATGTCTCAGGAGAGAAAAAGGCTTGATAAGAGGATAGAAAGTAATATCGGACAGCTCTTCTGAGTTTTCTCAGCCTTAGATCTCAGACCTCATTATCAAAAGACTGGGAGCGCCGACCCATCCCCACATATGTCGAGAACATGTCTCTATATGTGGCGGTAAGCCACTACATCTTATAATTAAAAGTAAATGACAAGAAGGAAAATATCCACTCCCCCATCCTGAAACCAGAAATTTCCCGTTTCCTTTGAGGTACCCCTTGCCGCCCGAAGGTTTAGAATAAATGGGTTATAGACTATCCTGCCATTTATGAGATAAGAATCTTATAATGAAGGATAATTGTCCAAATATGTAATAGATAATTATATTTAGTAGTAGTCTTATAGCCACGGCATATGATGGTAAATATTGTATGCTAAGCTATACCTAAGTATGATTATATAGAATATAAATATAAGATATACAGGTAAAGCACGACGCGCATTACCTACTTTTAAGTTAAATCGCCGTCGTGAGAATTTACGTTTATTGGTACGAAAAAGTATGGGAATTTTAAACTAAACTGAGCATATATATTCTTTCCATTAAGATTGTAAAGAAAAGCCTTCGATCAGTGGCCTAAGAATGAGACTGTGTATAAGATGATAAGTGTTTGTGACGAACGAGACATATCAGTGTAGGTTCATTAAATAGTTGATGAAGTGATCTCTGTGAAGAAACTAAGTATGTACAAGGTATAAGTATAATGTACAATGTACACGAACTAGATAATATTGAGAAATAAAGTAAGAATGAAGTTCTGAGTTGAGAGAATCAAGGGTTTAAAACAAAGAATGCGTTTCATTATTTTCATGATCACACCAATTATTTGTTGTTATCGTATAATACTTTGGATTATGTCAGTGCTAAATAAGAATATCGTGATGAGATATAGAAAGATATACGGAATAATTTGGATCCTGAAGTTGTATATTTTGGCTTTGCGGTAATGTACTGAGTGTGTCAGTTAGCTGATACAGATAGCGAGGTAGGGAGGTACAGTTAGAGAGTAATCATGAATATTTTATTTGGTGGCCCCCGAGATGTACTCACTGTCTTTTCCCATCTCTGCGCCAACAGCCCTCGCCAGGCAGCACCCGGCCCCGGCTGCGTGCACCTAAGACCACAGACGACAACAGTATCACTGCGCATCTCCACCTCAGTGAAGTCGGGCTCCCAGCCGCTACAGCGGAGACACAAAGCTATGTTTGAGCACGAGATAAGAGATGCAGG
Source organism: Trachelipus rathkii (assembly GCA_015478945.1). Classification (NCBI taxonomy): domain Eukaryota; kingdom Metazoa; phylum Arthropoda; class Malacostraca; order Isopoda; family Trachelipodidae; genus Trachelipus; species Trachelipus rathkii. The sequence continues at coordinate 6,024 of JABUQX010124398.1, read as the reverse complement.
CAGGTCGCGACCGCACGCATGATCAGACAAGATGTGAGGTGAGAGAAGTCTAAACATGCTTTGAGGGTCCGGCCGACAAAAGATTAGGTTGCCGACCCACCGACCACCGTGAGAGGACGCACACCTGTACAATGAGATCACAAGCAGGATAGCTCAGTATGGCGGTAATATATATAATATATCGTAGTATGTAGACTTAAAGTAAGGCTAGTGCTATCTAATCATACTAAGAAAGCATAAGACATATAATGATTGTTGTGGAAGGCGGATAAAAAAGGTATATTTGAATGGTGTGGTTAATCACAACGTAAATATTATACTTATATGTAGCAGAATAACAATGGACGACGACCTACAAGATCGAGAGATAGTTAATAGAATACAGTCGCAGTAGTATAATGTAAACAGTTTTGAGAGCGATAATGGTGAAAGCGTACATCTAAGAAAGAGAAGACAGAGAGAGACGGAAAAAAGAATAAGAGAAGAGGTTGAGATGAGTTAATATTATTTTATAATTAATTTATTATTGAATACAATAGATGGCAGCCAGATTGATTAATAGGTTGGTTGGACATCCTGCGAGATAATGCCAGAAGTGAGGGAGAGTGTTAGCCTAAGAATAAGATAAGTAATGAGGAGTGAACCGATGAGAAACGACGTACTCAAGAGGAAAGACTAAGAAAGAAGATGGATAGTCGGTTGGAAATAACATAGTACTCATTGATAAAGACATGGGTATGCTCAATGTCAGATGCAGGAGTCTTGAAAGGGAAGATGTAGCAGTTATATGGAAAAGATAGAGTGAGATTCATAGTAAGTGAAGTGCTAGGAGCCCGCTGTACAGTGTACGTGCCCCTTGCCTGTTGGAAGCCGCTTGTAATATTGTGATTTAAATGAGAGAGTAGTTATATCAATCCCTATGGGCCTACCGTTTACCAATTATAAATCCCCTCTCACCTATTCCCCTCCCATTGTATTTATATTGATTTGATTATGCTATTGATAGGGATAATATTTGATATACTAGTGATCTGGTATAGGTGCCTATGTAGTATGTACTTTTATAATTATCTATATAATATATGGTGTATAGTATAATATCTATATTAGCTATTGTGAGTAGGTTTTCTCTTACCATATATATAGATATTATTTTTATTATATATATATTATATATTATTATTTATATATATTAATATTATGTGGACGTAGCCTGACTTCAATTAAGGGGGGCAAAGGCTTGTGAGTGCATATACTATATATAGATATTATATAGTTATTATATATATATATTTATTAATTATATATTATATAATATTATATTAATATAGAATATATACTTATATATTATATAATATATATTATTATAATTATAATTTATTATATATATTATTGATGCTCGTGTTGTTTGTGTTGTGTGTGATGTGTATATGTGTCTGATAAATGTGTGTTACGCAGGATTTGACTATAGGAGCTAGCAAAAGTCGAGTGATTTATGATCTCACTTCACACTGACAGATAGACGGCTGTTTTAGTGTTCGTTAAACTTCCAGACTTTATCCTTTATCAAGTAATAAGGCTAATAAAAAAAATATAATACTATAACAAAAGATTATTTCGTACAAAATAATAATAAATAATACGAAAATCGTATAAATGTTTTTAATTAATAAAATATTTAATGTTTACCGATGGTGAGTTAAAAAATTAAGCAATCTATTTGGTGGAGAGACGTACAAGATAATATTTCATGAGGTGTTGTTGGCGGCGGTATGTAGCTGGATCGCGAGTCGGAGCACTAATATTTTATATTAGTTCTAAGACTAACATTAGACCGCGCTTTTGACTTTTCACTGCGAATTCCGCAGATTTACAGTGGTGATTCCTAATTTCGATGGGCATTCATTTAATTGTTTAATTCTTAAACTAACTATTCGTTGACTGGAACATGACTCATCTCCTATCAGTGTCCATGGTTGAAGGGCCGTGGGTTCGCCGTTTATGTGTGTTTCTTTAGCCAAGTTAGGATCTCGTTTAAGAGTGCGTAAAATGACTCTTCGTAATTGTGTACTTGTATAAATCATGCCGTGGTGGGTAGCACGAGTTCAATGTCACACAGCCAGGTTTTTTAATTTGACGCGAACACCACAAGGATTGGCTTCTTTAATACCGGGCTAACTTCCAAGTACTTCCAACTTTGCTTTTCAATTTTTTAATCCACCACTCCTCATAGCTTCGAGAGACATATGATAATTGAATTTTCTTTGAAGAGTACATTTTAGTATTTCAACCAATTGCTGTTGCATTTGCCACGTTACAACAATTGATAAAATCTGTTTTTAATACCATATCTTATAGATAAACAATTGAAATGGATTAAAATCTTATATAATTATTTGTAATACTTCTCTTCTATCATCTACTTGGACATGTTTCATTCTCATTCTTCTTGTCAGCATTAGGTGCTTCAGGTTTCCATGAATATGATTCGAGAGTCTTATGTTTTGGCATTTATCTCTCCAATACCCGCTTGAGTTACTATGGCATCTCTATTTCTAATCCTAACTCACAAATCAAATGGCCTCGCATAAACTCACGATATAATTAATACCGACGATATAATATAGGGAGTAAAATGTTCATTCTAGGAAATCTATTCGTGCTGTCAGAAAGTAATTAATGGTTCAAGCAAATACATCTCTAGAGCCTAACGAAGTAAAGTAATGGATTTGGCTGGATGTAGCAGTCTAGATGATCTTTTTATATGTACATACGAGAGTATTTAGTACCAATGTTTAGTAGAAGAGTAGTAAATAATAGTATATACTATATTAAATAGAAGTGCTCTAAATTACTCTAATACGTAAGAGTTAACGAACAGTTCATCTAGATCACACTTAAATAGTATTACCCAGTTGTTAAAACAGTTCTTTTTATCTCCTATCAATTAACTTCCTACTATCATTCAATCGGCCCCTGTAGAAAGCTTTATTCAGTCTTTGCGTGAATCACATATCACATCTCCACAAGAGATCCAAGATATATATTCTAGATAAATATTGTTTGAGAAGGCTTAGTGTATTGCTTGAGAAGGAGTAATTCTTCCATGTCTCTGTAATGTTATATTTATTACTATAAAATAAAATCCTTAGTCTTCTCCTTTGTAATTTTTAATTTTATTAATGCTCTATATGGTTACAGAAAATTATTATCATTTATTATAAGTACTGATTCATCGAATAATCGTAAAATCTGATCATTTATGTTTACCTCAGTTGAATGAAATTACTTTTATCTATTATCTGCGTCTCAATAATTAATTCTTAATCTTTATCAATTAATAGAGGTACATTATATTGCGCCTATATAATTTTGTAAGGATTAATTTTCTTACTCTATTTTGAGTATCATTAGTTAAAGTATTAATAATGGATTCTTCACTCTTATACGTTTACCTATACCTACCATATTGTAATATCAAACAATGTTGGTATAGGATTATCTGGGCTAACTAAGGGTTCTATAAGTTGACGCAACAACTTGACCTTTACTATAACCTATCTACGCTGTGCTTACCTTAATATAAAGAGAACTTGATTACATTATAAAAAATTTAAACTTATAGGTCATTAACTTTATCTTTTGTAACGACTAATAAAGTACCATAAAGAATGTAATAGTTGTTCGAAGCTTTCGTTTATTGTCATTTTCCACGTACATAATGGAACATCTTGATAAAATAATAAATTTTAAGATAAATATGGTATTGATTGACTATTATTTGGTACAATGATAGTAATTGTAAAATTTGCAATCATATTGAAAGTATAAGTTAAGCTCGTTAGTTATCCTTATATTGATTTTAAATTTCATCTACGTTTGTATAGTATAATTTCCATCATCATAGATATCTCCGAAATGATAATATGTAAAGCTATTATATTCTTCCGTAGGATCTCCCGAAAATCTGACCGTGTATGAGTATACCCGATTACTACTCTTCGTATTACGGAGCGTCACCACTGTTCCTTGGTGAATCGCCATGTCAAAGAATTTTAAAGTAACGATGTAAACGTAACGCTATCCGCCTTTTTCTCTCGAAGTAACGAGTAAAACGTAACGCCTACAACCAATTTCTCAGTGTAACGATGCCCATCTCTGCTGTATATATATATATATATTATTTTTGTGTAAATATCAAAGTTGTTTACATTATTATTTTCAGTTTTTGTTTTTCTTTTTTTTTTTTTTTTTTTGTTTTTATTACCTGTTCCGAGATATGCCACGATGGTTAGTATATAGAAAAACTCGAAAATAAGATAGAAATTGCTTTAATTGGATTGTAACTAGGTCATAATTAGTGCCTTTTTATTACAAAGAAAAGTGCCTGCTTCACTAAATTACTAACAATTAAAATAGCTTGCTTCACTAAATTAATAATGCTGTTTGAAAAATTATATACTCCTCTGTCCCAAAAGTAAGTTTACTGAATATCCTATGAACGACTGAGTAATGTAGCTCCTCCGTGACGTATACATGTGGTAGCAGTTACCTTGGCTTACATATCCATACCCAGTTTTTAACCAGTATTTATAAGCCATGGCTTTTTGATGCCACTATATCTGTTTATGTATGGGCGTGTGTTCTAACCTCGTTATATTTTTGCACTACATCTTTTGGTGTATGGGCGTGTTTTCTATCCTCGTTACGCTTTTGCGATGCAGGTAAATATTGAACAGCAGTACGTTATCAAATTCTGTGTGAAAACGTAACAAGTCTGCCACAGAAACATTTGCTTCTTTTACGAAGCTTATTGGGATGCACCTCTATCGAGAATATGGTTTTTGAAGTGGCACAAAGCTTCAAAGAGGGCCGAGGGGCCGAGAAAATGTGAAGACGACCCTCGGTTGTGGAAAGACCAATCTCGTCAACAAACGATGAAAATGTGGGAAAGTTGTTAAGCTGTGATGGAGAGAGACCGCCGGTTCAGTGTCAGAGTGATTGCAGAAGAAACTGGTTTGAATAAAAATGCAGTTCATAAAATTTTAGCGAACCATTTGCACATGCGAAAAATTTGTGCAAAAACTAGTGCCGAAAGACTTGTCTGTGGAGCAGAGAGCGAACAGGCACTACATGTCTGTCAAATATACTTGAAAGACTCGAAAGAGAGTTCAATTTTTTGGATAAGTTATAACAGGCGATGAATCATATGTTTTGAGTACGGATCTGGAAACAAACAGGCAAGTGCGGAATTGCAACAAAAAACTTATCCTCGTCCGAAGGGAAAGCACGAATAGCAAACAAGATGAAAACACTGATTATTGTCTTTTTTTAGACAGACCTGTTATTGTGCACAAGGAATTTGTACCATCAGGACAGACAGTTAATCCCGTCTCTTACAAAGATGTCTTGGACGACTTCGAAACGAATTTCAGCGAATCGAGGAATAGACATTTGCCAGGACGGATTGGGTGTTGCAACACGATAACGCGCTATCTACACCACTGCGCTCTCAATTATAAATTCTGGCGAAGAAAAACATTCAAGTACTTCCACATCCTCCATACAGACCAGATCTAGCTCCATGCGATTTCTATCTCTTCCCAAAGTTTGAAAATGAAGAGAAGGGTCAATCATTTTTTGGACGATTGGAAACTAAAAAATACTGTAAACGTGAACTAAACCATTCAGGGAAAATGTACTTCCGGTACTGCTATGAACAGTGGAAGAAACGTTGGAACCGCTATGTAACCTCCCAAGGGTCATTACTTTAAAGGAGATAACTTATAATTTCAGGTAAGACCAATTACATTATTAAAGACGACATCAGTACACTTACTTTTGGGAAATAAAATGTATACTAGAATTAAAATACGTATATGTAAGAAAAACGCTAATAATTTATTATGCACAGAGAGAGAGAGAGAGAGAGAGAGGAGAGAGAGAGAGAGGAGAGAGAGAGAGAGAGAGAGAGAGGAGAGAGAGAGAGAGAAGAGGAGAGAGAGAGAGAGGTGGTCAGACCCA
>JABUQX010124396.1:0-27759 GCA_015478945.1 Trachelipus rathkii | reverse complement strand
ATATATAGATATATCATTAATATATATATAGTTATACACTGCTATACCCATTATTATGATATATATATATATAATATAATATACAATGTACGTAGGCAGGATTTCAATTAGGGGGGGCAAAGGTTGTGCTATATATTATATAGTATATATATTATAGATATAGTGAATTACTATATATTATAACTATATTATTTCACTATTTAGTATTTATAAGTAATATATATAATCGTATATATTACAAGATATATATATTATAATATATAGCATCTTTATCAGCCGCCAAATGCCATCCACATATGAGAGTTCCAGCGGAGAATACTGTCTGAAGAAGCTAGCTGAAAAAAAAGCACACAACTAATTGACTTCAAGCCAATATGAAAACGAAAACATTAAAACTGTCAAAAAAAATGTATGTTTATAAAACATATAATTACTCCTTCAGTATCTAACGATTGATGTATCTTTTTTCAGTTTTTCTTCTAATAAACCCTTAAAAATGTCGCTGGCAAGCATCTAAGTTCAGTTCTTATCCCAAGATTTAGGGCGGAAAGTGAACCCCCCCACCCCCCTGCCTACGCCCATTATATATATATAATATATATATATATATATATATAAATATATATATAAATAAATAATAATATATATATATATATATATATTATATATACCTAATATATACTATATATATATATATATATATAGTATATATATATTATAATATAATATATATTATATATATAGGTGGATGTTTAAACCATTTGGTTTAAACCATTGGTTTAAACCATGTTTAAACCCACATTAAAAGACCAATGGTCTTAAACCAAAAAAAAAACATGCCCAACAAAATTTTTAATAAAGTATTATTAATTGGTTTCTTTAGCATGTTGATATGGTTTTCTCAATTTTCAATCGAAGAGTTAACTGAAAAGCAATAAAAAATTTCTGCTGATTTTATATTGTGAGACATGATATATATATTAATATATATATATATCAATATATATATATATATATAAATATTATATATAATTATTATATATATATTATTATATATATATATATATATATATATATAAATATTATATATATATATTATATATATAGTAAAATTTACAGTTTTAAAACTCATTTCCCGTTTCACTCTTGAGGATTCATTTTCTACCCATCGTGCCACATTTCAAAAGATATAATAAAACTCATTGTGGAGTGTTGGCCACAGCATCAAACCAAGCTAGAAGCAAGACTGTAAACTAAGATGATGATTTATATTTTTTGGAAAAAATATGAATATGAGCTAAAGACAGCTTTAATCCCACACTCAACACACAAGATTATAGCAAAGTAAAAAGAGGTATCATCAGGCAAGAACAGAAGCTCACTTATTGGCATATATTTTAACCCAAGATATCAGGACTGCAGTACTTCAAGGATGATGTATTTCAAGCAGGGGAAAATTTATGGAATAAAATTTAGAGCAAATTCTCCTCCATTTCAAAAAGTTACCTATTTGATTGAGTCTCTGTTGTCAGCTGTGACTCCTTCATCTTGGTACAGATCTCTCAAGAAAAATTAGATGAGAATCATATATAAAATTAAATAACATATGCAGCAACTGCATCAACTCCTAGATGTTTGAAAGGTATGTTTCAACGACTTTGACAGCCACATAGAAAATAGGTTGGAACAGCTAAAGCAGGAAATTATTTTTTCTGTTAAAATTCTTAAGTGATTAATCAGTTCGACTTTAATAGATGATCTCTCTCTTTCCTCTCTCTCTCTCTCTCTCTCTCTCTCTCTCTCTCTCTTCTATATATATATATATATATAAATATATATCCATATATATATATATATAATATATTAATATATAATACTATATATAATATATATATTATATATATATATATATATAATATATATATATAATATAAAATATATAAATATATAACCTATATATACTATATATATTTATATAACTATATATAATATATATATATATATATTACCTATACTATTATAAGTATATAACTTATATATATATATAAATAATAATATATTTCCTATATAATATATAAAGTAAAATAGAAATTCATTGTATATCATCTATAGGTTATTTGAATAAACTCCTTCTTTATGCGTACCTAAAAAAAAATTTTTTATTATTTATGGTAGAGGGAGATAAAGGGGTAAAGGTATGAACCTTTTTTTTTCAGATAAGATGTTTAATTTATATTTATAATATATACCCTTCTTATTACTTTATCCGACGCGCTTCTCACTCGCCTTCAACACAACCTCCCACAAAACCTCACCACCCCAACTCACTTCCCCCCGTATTACAGGTTTACAGTTATGCAAGAAAATTTGGTACAATTTAGAAGAAACTGGAAAGAGAAGTTTATTAAGTGATTTTAAAATACGTTGTTACACATGTTCCTATACAACAGTTTCCAGTAGTGATTTTGCCTTTAAAATCTATTAAAACCCAATAAAAACCACATTAAACCCACTACTAAAAAAGCATAAAAACCCCAAAAAAACCCATTGGTTATTTGGTTTATTTAAAAAAACCCAATGGTTTTTGGTTATTTCATTTTATTAAAAACCATGTTTTTTTACCCACCCTATATAATATATATAATATAAAATAATAATATAATAATAACTATTTATGTGATAATTTGATTTTAAGAGATATTCATACCTAAGTGAAGTGATATGTTATATAGTTTATTAGTCCTGTATATATATTATATATAGAAAATTTTTGTGAACTGTTCGCCTCAATGAGGCAGAAAGAAAAGAGATATACAAAGAATATATTTCTAAAAGATTCCAAGTCTAATATGTTATAGCTATAGCCTTTTACTAAATTAATGTTTTTATAAGATATAATAATAATATAAAATTATTGTTATTACTGATTTAACTTAATAATTATACGTTAAGAGTAATATACCCTTGGCTGGAGGTAAAATACTTACTTTTGCACATTAATTATTTATATAATATATAATTATATAGTAATAAATAAAAGTTTTTTTGCTTATGTAAAAGCCGATAAAATTAATTTATTAACTTAAATTTTAAGTGTTTAACAAAAGTTGAAAATTAAAAAAGACCTGAGAGCCCAGATAAATAAAAAAAATTAGATTTAGGTAAGGAAGTAGCGAGATCCCCTAAAATTAGGAATAATAGGTTAAGATCAGATCGTAATAGGTGCATATTCGCGAGGGCTAAGAGTAAGATAGTGTTTAATATAATACTATGTTTTGTGAGATATGGGAGTCAAATATAATGAAAGCTTGAGCAAAAATCTCTCTCTTATCAGGAAATATGTTTTCATTTCAATAAAGCATTTTGTGCGGACGAAGAATAAAAAACGAGAAACAGTAAGTTTAAGATCAATTTTAATTCATTTGAATTACTAGCACGCGTAATGTCATTAAATAATTAGTTTAACTCATATTTTTAAACATTGTTTGAATGAGTATTCAGAATCATATACAACCGTTACTCGCGGCCAACACAGAGGGTTAAAGTTGTTTTAATAACTGGAACCGATTCGCTGTCCTCTAGTCGAGACCAACGCGTTCGATTAATTTGGCAGCTAAGCGAGTTACACTCGCGCTTATGACATATCTGTACAAAGACTCTATCCCTGCAATGCATGGGTTCTAGTAAATCTATGTATGATGTTTTATTAGTTTAACTTTAATTAAAAACTCAATAAAGATCAAATCTAGTTATCATTAATGGATTAAGACTACAAGATAAAAATAATTTGAAAAATGGAAAATAATCGGTTTTGAGACTTTTTCTTTTGAAGTGTATGCGGAGGTAAATATGGAACGTTCAAAAAATTTAATTTAAAATATAAATAAAAATGCGGCCTAATTACGGTAAGAGTCCCATGAGTTCGTATACTTTGTAATTGTTATTAAATTGCTTTAAATGTACTGATTCAACAAAAATAATGATAATGAAATATGTATAAATAGAACCATACAGTAGCACTAAAAAAAAAATTACACAAACAAAAACATGAAAAAAAATGAATAAAAAAAAGAAAAATAAAGTAACCAAGTTCGAGAGCAAGAGTTACCAAATATTATATTTGTATTTGTTTATTATTATTTTCTCTCTTAGGAAAATGTTAATTTTTCTTTTTATTCCTTTTTTGGGGGTGCGAGCCGACGGGGGACAGAGGGGGGGGACGAAGTCTCACCCCGTCGTCCCCTGGAATAGGCGAGAATACCCCCGACTTTGGTTCGTAGTTGAGTTCCTTTTTAAGGATTTACCAGAATAAGGAGAGAATAAATCCTATTAGTTAAAAAAAAATCTATCAAACAAACAAAAGAAATTTCCGCGTGTTGAAGGCAATCTTTCGTCAATCTCTCAAGAAAGCGAGCTATTACTACCATTCTGATTACTTCTCAGAAAAATATATCCGGTTTTTCCAGAAGTCAGTAGGGAAGGCAATGGAATATATTTTTCATTAACGGTTTCTAGACGCTGCTTCCTTGTGTATAGGATTCCAAGCAGACATTGCGGTTTTAAACATATATTTGGGCTACAAAATTGTTGAATGACAAACAAGCTGTTATTTTATCTTCGTTTTTTTTTTTAATTCCTATCGAAAAAAATTGCCACCTGCAATTGAATAAAATGTATAATATTATTTTACTGTAGCTGTTATAGTTTTTAAGTTCATGCATGTTGCGTTTCGGGAAGACGAACCATATATATAGCATATATATATATATATATATAATATATATATTATGATAGATTATATATATATATATTGATATATATATATATATATATATATATATAGTATATATATATATATATATTATATAATATATATTATATATATATATAGCTTTTTTATGTTTTAGACAATTGATCTCATATCTTAACCTTCATTCATATCAATAAAAGAATTAAAATTAAGACACATTTTTCCCTCACATATGATTTGTAATTTTTACCCTTAATTGTGTTCAGTTTAAATCTGACAAAAAAATTATGTTACACTTCAAGCAAACTGATATTAAATATATATATATATATATATATTTATAGTACTCCTCAATAAAATTACTATAATATATATTATAATATATATATAATAATATATATATATATATAATATTTATATGTATGGCACGCCTAGTTTGTTGTATTGTAATTAGTACAATTAGTAGCTTTCTAAATAGTTGTTATATGTTCTCAGTCTATATTTTGGCAAAACTGATTAGAATTTATGGTAACATCTACATTATAGGTATAGGAAAACCTTTAATGCTTCATTTTAGGCCATCAGTCATTGTCAATAGAGAGACCATTATAACAGTTAATTTAGTAAATTATTCTATTAGTTTTTTTAAAATTTTTAATGTACTCCAAATAATATATATATATATATATATATATATATATATATATATATATATATATATATATAATACTAATATATATACGAAATGAACTTATTATGATATTCCTAATAATTAAATTAGGGGGAAAAAAAACATTGGTTTTTTTAAAAAAAAAATACAGGCCCAAAAACCATTGGGTTTTTTTTTTAAAATAAACCAAAATAAATAAAACCAAATGTTTTTTATTTTGTAGCTGCCATAATTTATACCATTTATATAGTTTTTTGTGGTTTTTATTTCGTTTTTAATATAAGATTTTAAAGGCTTAAATATCTCTTCCAGGAATTTTATTAGCATTGATCTAACACATTATTTTTAAAAAAAATTTCAACCTACTATGAAATTGTAACAAATGAGAGAATGAAAATTGTTATCGAATTATGATTATTTTTTGAGTTTTTAGATAAACTCATAAAGTAAAAAATTAAAGCTGTTATATTATAATATATTAACTCATCTGAAAAAAAGGTTTATACTTTATTTATTTTACCAAAAAAAAAAAAAAAAACGGATAAACGAGAGTTTATAGTTCAAAATTAACGTATAATGATATTCAAATAATGGATATTTACCTTTATACAATTAAACTAGGAATATATATATATATATAGTATATACTATATATATATATATAATATATATATATATATAGTATATATATATATATATATATATATATTATATATATATATATATTTAATATATATAATGTTTTTAAATATATGATATATATAATATTATATACCCTCAATATCAATTATAGTATATAAATATATTCCATAAAATATATATTAAGTATAATAATCCAATATTAGTATTATAAATAAAGGTATTGGTCAGGGGTGAGAAGGTATAAGGTATATATATATATATAGAGATTATAATTATTATCATATATAATATATTATATATATATATATATAATATATATATATATTATATAAAATTATAAATTATAATTAAATTATAATGTATATATCTAATATATAAATAAATATATATATATATAATATATATATATATATTAATAATTATCATTATAATATATATATATTATATATTATATAGGTCATATATATATATATATGGCTATAACGGAGGTTCTTTCGGCCCGAAAAGTAGAAACAAGAACATCATTTGTATCTCAATATTTTGTAGCATGAAAGTACTCTTCAATATTAAATTTCTACTACTTTTTCCCACACCTTTCAGACACACAACTCACAGGTTATTTTACTTTTACTATTTTTTCTTACCACTACACCATTATTTTTAAGCCATAAACCAATCTAATCGCAATACAAAGTTGCCATTCGCATCTATCTCAAAGGTGCTCTTCAGATCGAAATACACCACGAAAGATAACAGCAGTACCCCCTAGCAGCTCAATCCCAACTCCCGGAAAAGCCAACTAAATTATTCTTTCACGAAGACAGCCGAAGCGCTAATCTTCCTTAATCAACCTATTGTAGTCATTACAAAGCCAGACATCTATGCTCAAACTGACTTAACCGCTAACAACCCCTCAACCATGACTCTAACTCAATTAACGTTGATGATAACGGCTCATCTTAATGTAATTATATTGTTACCCTCTATATTTACAATTTTAATTTTTTATCTTGAAGTACATTCTTTAAAAAAAAGAAAAAGAGAGAGAGAGAAAACAACCACGTTCTGGCACCATGCAGCTTTTTGTTATGATTTTTCTTGTTGAAGATCTCTATCTACTTACGTAGCACCCTATCTCACCCATTCTCCTCTCTTCCGGTGTTAAAAAGAAAAAAAAAAAATAATCCCCTATCTTATCTCCCCCGCCCCCCAGCACTATCCCCTCCTCCAAACCCCATTCGTACAACAGGTGAGCCGTGCCAACTCCAAAAATCGACTGCGAGATCCTCTCAATCCCCGACTGTTACTTTAATATTGATATATCTTAGTAAATCAATTTCCTCTACTGATATAAATAAATATATAATACTTATCTATATATAATATATATTAATATATCCATATATATACTACTTATACGTATATAGTATATATCCACTATCCCTTGCACTATTGTTCATTCCTTCCCCATATTTAGATCTTAAACCCTTAACTATTTCTTACCTTTTCCAAATGTTAAACACAATATAATAATAGTGATAATTTCCCGAATATTATATTATTTCTTCATTAAATTATTATTATTATTAATTTTTAAATATTTTTAGAAAATTCAATATTTCTCTAATTTTTATATTTTTATACATTTTTTTTATCTAAACTTCTAAATATTTCTTCTTTGGATTTTGAAAAGTTTATATTATTATTTTTCATTATTATATTATTATTATTATTATTATATTATTATTATTATTATATTATTTTAATATTATTATAGTATTGAATGTTTTGTTGTATATGTATTTTTTCCTTTCTCCGAATATAAAAATTAAACAATACATATATATTTTTCCAATTAATATACGATTCCCGTATTAAATTTTATATGCTTAGAGAATATAATATTACCTATATAGTATTAATATAATATATACATAAACTAACCTTTCAAAATAAGTATATAGATACATAGATATAATATAATTTATAATAGTATATATATTTCCGCTCCCTAATTTTAGGAAAGTCAATTTGACTGAGAGTTGATCCTCATCTACGATGCACCATAGTGTCATCTTCATGTAATGGTATCTTTATATATATTCTAATTTATAAATGACCTGTAATATAATGATCCAATCTAAGGCTAATTTACGTGTGAGGGCTGTACTTTAACTTTCCACATCAGAACTATCTCCAAATATAAGTTAGAAATGAAAGAGAGTAAAAGTTATAGGTTATTAATAAGACTTGCTTTTGTACACTGTAGCTTCAAATCAAAATATTGAGCTAAACTATCTATGACCTCAAACATTGTTTACTGACCTTAGGAAACCTATAATTTGACCCAACTAACTTCAAAATATTCTTAATGATTTTAACGAGTGAAAATTTCAATACCTGTACTGAGTCTATTTATGACCTAAGTAATTCTTTGACTTTATACCTAATCAACCACACACCGACTTCACAATCACTATTCTCTACCGACCTCAGAAACCCATTCAATATTTATCAGGCACCACAAGCATATTATAAATAACTAACAATTTTAAAAAAAAACATCCTTAAATATGTACGGCATTATGACTAGATTCACTTAGCTTTCCAAAACGCCTGATATCAACGACCTCTAAAATCGTACTTCACCCGACCTAGAACCCATAAAATTTATGTACACGTGCTTCGATAGAGATTGTAAGATCTGAATTAATAAACCTTACAAATTCTAAGCTATGTCGCCCATTGACTAACTATCCCATTCCAAAACCCTTCAGAAAAACGCCTCGTCCGACCCAAAAACCCCTAATTGATATTTCAAGCTTCAGAAACGTCTTGATAATCCAAAAACGCAGTCGTGTGGAACATAATTGTCTGCGCTAGTACAAGCGCAGGAGATTGTAATGTGGGTTCAATACCGCGCAATATGTGCTGTGACCACACAAGAGACACCTCAGTGAGCTCTAAGTGAGAGGAATACAATTATAACCCTATTGACTTGTCTTAATAAAAAGAGTGTCAAATCTTAATTTGTGATGTGTGTTTTTTTCTGTTGGCGCTAACTAATTGTTTTACTTTTGTGTAATGAACGCTCTTTAACTGACCCTCTTTTGTCCTGCTGCTATCCTAACATGTTCTTATGATCCCCGAAGTCTCCCCTTAATAGTATTTATAATTAAATAACTATATTATTATAATATAATTATGAAGAGGATATATATATAGTATATATAATATATGATTAGTGTTAGAAGCCGATAAGTAAACAATTCCTAGTATTATATATATCAATACACATAATATATAATATTAATTACTTAAAAATTATACTATATATAATACTACTATATATATATATTATATTAATATATATAAGTATTGTGTGTGTTATTATTATATAATAAATTGTTGGATGAAAAGATGCCTACTGTATATGTCATGAGATGCTGCAAAAGGCACGAAAATATCACCAACCGATAAAAAAGCAAAAGATCAACAGAAACAGACACCGCAATTACCATCGGTTAGCCGATATTATTGCTAATCCATTAAGCGTTCTTTGATTCGACAGCGATGAAGAATCTTGTAAGAGTGTCAAAAGGACACTCTCATCACTTGCATCGAGAAGTATCAAAAGAAGAAGAGGAACAAATCTTGGAATCAGATTAAACGAGATCCACCTGTTTTGTGGCGTGAATAATTGTAAAAGTTTCCCACGTCTTGCTGAAGTCGCCACGCGAATTCTTCGCACTGCCTTCAACAAGTGACAGCAAGAGAGAGTCTTCAGTGTGCAGATCTCATTAAAAAACGAAAGACCAGCATATTCTCCCCTGAAAGGCTCAGAAGCCTTTGTTTTTGAAGCAAAATTCGAAGAATTCAATAATTTCAAGCAATTAATTTTTATCCAAATGTGTGGAGAGCTGGGAAAGAGGTTGTCTGTGGTTGCAAAAGATTGCGGGTGCTATGTCTGTGCTGCAGCTCTGGCAAAACAGAAAGAGAGGAGTTCAATTTGCCTTATCAATACTATTATATATTTTATATATTATAATATATATAATACTAGATATACCTATACTATTATTTAGTATTTCATATCCAATAATAAAAATACATCTTTATAAAGTAATACCCTATGTAATATAATATTATATTATAAGTAAATATGAAGAATCAAAGCATATCCTATAAATCGATGTAATATACTGTGATCTAACCTATATATTATACTATATATATATTATACTATACTACTATATATATATACATTTGTATAATATAAATATATTATATATATATTATAATATTAAATAAATTAATATATTAATATATATATATAAATATATACAATAGTATAATATAGAATAATATATATATAGATAATATAATATAATATAATTATATATAATAATATATCATATATAATTATATATATTAAATATTAATATATATCATATAAATATATATATATATATATATATATATCATATATATATATATTTAATAACTGTAATTTATTATATATATCATATATTACAATATTAATATAATATTATATATATATATTAAATACTATTAAGAATTAAGTATATAATATAATAATATATTATATATATTATATATTATATATATATATTAAATATTATTATATAGTATATACTTATATATACTATTAATTCTATATATATACCTATATATATACACTCATATATATATATATGTATATATAACTATTTTAATTATAATTATATGAACATACTGTTGGCTAAAATACACTCTTAAAAAACTTAACTATCCCTGCTTATTCCGCATCCGCTATCTCACAATTCACTAGTCTGAGATAAGTATGATGTAACTATCCGCTACATCCGCTATAACATCGCATACCGTAATTCCGCGTGAGTAGTCATAGTGGTGAAATATACACTAATCTCGTTACACCTTATACTACAATATAATATAAATATACTAATTAATTATATTAATAGTATATACTATATATTATAATTAATATAATGATATATATACAAATATATATATATATAATCAAACTATTAATCATCCTATCACTATATAATATATATTAAACTATAATATATATACTATATATATCATATTATATATATATTAATTATATAACTTAAATATTAATATTATTATAATTAGCAAATAATTAATTATATACTATACATGATAGAATACGTATAGTATTAAGTACTTCTCTTTCAGTAATATCAATTTTCAAAATAATATTAATGTGTCCCACATTATTAGCTTATCCCCCCCCTTTCTCTACTGCTAAATACAAGATACTACTCACTATATTCACACTTCTTCCCTTACACCCCTTCCCAGCCCCTAAAAAAACATAAATTCTGTACATTATGATCCTATATATTACTATTATAATATATATTTACTATATACATATACTATATATATATATATATATGCCAGCCACCCGAAAGCATCATGCATGTCTATCTATAAAAACCACAACAGCCACATAAAAAAATAAATACCTTTCAGAGAAATGTTGAGAGTACCTAGAGATTCTTTATTACAATCATCTTCTATCTTTTATGTTTATACCTCTTAACAATGAGATAAACTTATATAGTATTATATATTACAAATAATGAGAATAAACCTAAAATAATTTTATATATATACATATTCCTCATATATATATAACGCTCATAATGTTATTTTCCATATAATATATAATATATATATTCTATATATATCATATATATAAATATACATATATATTAGCTATATATAATACCTACTATATCAATATGTTTAAAAAACGATAAACGATAAAAAAAACGATTTATTATATAGAAATACTGATTTAATTTATGATAGGATCCTAAGTAGACACAACAACACCTGTATAATATATTGAACAAAATTAGGCATTATTACCCTAATTCATTAGAAAATATATATATTAAAACTTAAATAATCAAAATATACCAACTTACTCTACACAAAAAAGGAAGAAATTTAACATTACCTACATAAAAATATATTATAACATTTATAACTAATTAGTACTATCGTAATGTCCTCCGTCGTAAATTTTCAAAGCATTTCAAAACACAGGAAAAATTAATATATTTCTCATATATAATCTTCCCAGAATAATAATAATAATTAATTAATATACTATATATATAAATAATATTAAATAATAAAATATAATAATATAACAATAATTAATACCTACATTAATATATAATAATAATATAAAACCAATATAGAACCCAACTATTTATGAAAGTGCTAAAATAATTTTATGATTCTAACATATACCTCAGCCAACCATAGAATCCTAAATTCCAGATTAATAAACCATACACCACCAGAACATGTCCAAAAAATATATATATTATATATCTTATAATATACATATTATATATGATATACATAAATTATATTATAACTATACTACTATACTAAATTCTATTATATAAGATATATCATATATTATATATATGATAATATACTATTCTATATATATATATATAATATTAACTATATATATTAATATATATACTATATTATAGATATATAATGTTCTTTTATTTGACAGATGTCATTAAAAAACATATTTTTATAATAATATAATTTGAGTACCACGTATGATATACATTACCAAACCGTTAAAATTCAATAAAGTTCATCCCCCATGAAAACCGAAATTGAGAAACGCTAACCTACCATTATTAGTCCTATATTATAATATATATAATATATTATTATATATTAATATATAATATATATATATATATATTTTTGCATGTATTTTTAATTAAATACACAATATATATTAGTATATTAGTAATAGTCATATATATAATATCATTTATAAAGTATTTATAAATATAGATAATAATATATATTTATAATTTAATATTTTCCATATTATATTCGTAAAAATATTAATAAATTAAGTAGTTATAATTCACTTATTTTCACAAAAAGATTACCCCATAATATTAATGAATTAATCAATAGGGCATAATAAAAATAAAAAATTAAATAATAAAAATGAAAAAAAAAAAAAACTAAATTTTTATTATTTTAGTAGCCCTGCAAAACAAAATTACAATAATATTTCTGGTATCCGTATCTTCTCGTCCTTTTTGTCCCCAATTGTAAAAATATTTCTTGTAAATTTAATTATGCGATTAAAAAATCTATTAGGTAAACTATAGGAAATGCGAATCCGGTATATTCGAGAGATTCGGTTGCCGAAACAGCAACATCGTCAGGCGGATTCGATTCGAGAGCCCGTCCCTTTACCCATGGAATCTCGCAAATTCGGATTCAGTGGGTGCCGATTCTGCTGCCTTCAACCAATCTCTCAACATTTTCCGACTAAACCCTACCACCACGAGTATTGCCTGGTTCAAAAAATTCGAAGAAAAAAATAAAATTAATCCAAGAATTGCCCGGTGGACCGGGGAACTCGCCGACTTTCGTACTTCGATCACCCTACTCGTATGTCATTTCCATCCATATCATATTTAATTACGTAGATTCGGTTAACAATATTGCTACATTACGAATCATAATAAGTTGCCGCGTAAGTTCATGCACAAAAAAAAAAATAAATAATATATATATAATATAATACTTATAATATATATATAATATACTATTATATATTATATATATATATTAATATTAATCTATAGTATTATATATAATATTTAATTTCTATCCTCTCCTGATAGTACTGTTATAGATATATTATAAAACCTAGTGAAATTAGGATACATTTGTATTATTTGTTTGTCTATCTATAAATAAAAGGCTTGCTAAAAAATTTTTATTTTTATATTTTATTATGGCAATATTTTTTATTTATTACTATTTATACCTAAAATCCTAAATTATACATAAGATTGATAAAGCAATTGGTAAAATCTTATAGATATTATTTTTATTATCTATATACCTATATATTTACTTAGTAATAATAATTAATAATTATTTATTTATGACCTTGATTATATTATATACTAATAATATATTTATATAGCTAGTATTTCTACATAGCCTTACCTATAGGTATGTAATCCAATCATTAAATTTAACTTAATCCAGGAATAAAGTTTATTCAAAGTAAAATAAAAAACGAAAAAAGAAAATCATTCTTATTAGTATATATATTTACTTATATAATATATAATACTCGTTTAAAAAGTAGTAGAAAGATAGTGAGAGAAACTAATAAGCTTATTTATACATAAAGGAAAGTAAAAATTATTTATAAATTCATAACTATATAATATATAAAATATATAATAAAGTATATAATGATTATTATTAATAATATATGTATAAAATATAATATATTAATAATATATATCAGATAATAATAAATATATATAATAATTAAAATAATAATAAATATAATAAATAATAACCATAATTAACAATTAATTATATAATAATAAAATATAATATCAAATTATTAAATGATTTTTATCTATATAATGTATCTTACTATTATATTAAAGTAGCTAGTAAATATATAGGCTTAAATTTTACACTTATTCAAAAATGTCAAGCAATGAACATATTGTAGTCTAAAAAGCTAATCTCATAATCAATTTAAAAATATTGTATTTAAAATTTTACTATACGCTAAATATATAATTATATATTACTTTATATATTATAATATTGATTTACTTATTATATATATTATATATATTTTAAATTTTAATATTCATTTATATATTATTTATATATATTTAAATTATAGTTATTAATAGACTTAATACAATATAAATTATTATTATAACATTATTTAATATTTTAATATTATTAATAATTGATATTATTATATTATATATTTTATTATAATTAATTTATCTATTATTAATATATCATTATATTTATTGTATTTATATAATTTGACTAATGAGGCTAGTTGAATACAAATTTATCTAATAACTTTTATAGTTTAAGTACATATCATCATATATATAAAATATAAATCAATATTAAATAAATATATCTATATGCTAATATAATATAAATATTAAAAATATAATAAAATATAACGTATAATAATAATTAAATTTCTAATAATTAATAGTAATTATAATAATATTACAAAAATATAACTTAATTATATATATTAAGTCAATTTCTATAACAGAGAATATATAATAAATTTAGAAAATGATAACGATTATTTATACTTTTTCTATTTTTTTATCTTTAAAGTTCACTCACTTCTTATTACTATAATATATGAAGCCGTCTAAAAATAATAAACGCTATTATATATATTAAAATTAAATAGTCAGATCTTACACTTTATACTACTTATATCGATGCTATTGAAATATTTTATATGAATTGGCACAAGTCATTGTATCATAACGTAAAAAGCCAAAATAACCGTTATATTTATGTAGTATACTCATGTAGTCATTAATAACATAAAAGTATAGTATATATCATTCTAATGCATAGTATAATTTATTACTTTATTTATTAGTGTCAGTTAGGTAATAGTTATAGTGATATATATACTATATATAACTATATATATTGTAAATCAGCTGCTTGATTTAAAAATATAGTTATTGTGTTATAATAAAATTTTTATATAAACTAAAATCTACTTATAGCTTATATTATTTCAATTTTAAATATATATAGCCTATAATAGTTTATATTATTTTCAAATGCTATGTAGATTTATATAATTATACCCATACTATTTTTATTATGACCACTCATAACATTTTTTTCTTCAACGATAGAGTATTTATGATCTACACTTATTCATATCTCGTATGTTTAGTTTTAATTTCTACTTTCCTATTGGTTTCGCCGCACTTATGATCTTCATTTAGTTTTAATAACACTACATATATATATATATTGATACATAGTTTAAATATGGTAAACTAAATAGTATATACTTAATACTCACTTTCCTTGCAATAACATAATGATATATTAATATTAAAATTAATAAACTATAAAAATAATTAATATATAATAGAATTAAATTATATATTAATTAATAAATATAATATGTAAATAATAAAGAAATGCAGAATGAAAATCTTGTAAATTAATATTTAAACCTATATTAATTGCAGCTGATATGTTATAAAAATATTAATTAATAATATAATATAATAGTATTAATATATAATAATATAAGAATTAAATTAAATATAATAATTATTTCAATAAATATATATTTCTTTAATCAGAATAATTTAATATTAATAATATACTTATAATCATAATAATTAATATATATATATAAAAAATAAATAAGTATATAATAAATATAATAAATATTAAATAATCTAATAATAATCAATAATAATTAAATAATAATTAAGTAAATACTATAAAATAAATATATAATAATAAAAAATGACATATTTTATGACGTATAACATCTTATTTATTAATTATATATTTTAAATTTCTGATAAAATTTTCCTATCTTAATATTTGGAAAAAAGTATACATTTATATAATCATATAGATGATTATACAACGTAATATTTCTCATCCTTCAAAATCCCTTAAATTTACTCCAGCAAATTATTTATATGTATATATATATATTATATATTATTATATATTATTAATATAATTTATATAGTATATACTATATATATATAATTATATATATATTATATATAATAATATATATATATTATTATATTATTATATTATAAGTAAATAAATGTAATTATATTAAAAAATTTATAATAATTATATAAATTATATATAAATATGTAAATATATTATATAGTTATATTAAATATATACTAATATCAAGTAATTATATAATAACTATATAATATAAAAATATTATATATAATATAATATATTTATATTAGTAATGCTGAAATTAGTAAAGTAGTATATATATAATTAATATTTTGAGTATATGATGCTAACAATCATTGCGCCTAAAATAGTAAAAATAGTATATTATATACTATATACCGAATACCGATATACGAATATTCATAGCTAACATAAGTAATTAACTGATATAGACTACCCCATACATACCGTATAAATAGCGAAAATATATTCAGATCCTACATATAATTAAATATCCACTATCCCGCTTTCCGGTAATATCTAATAAACGAATAAGTTATTTCATAAGATTCCCAGGCCATAGTCCATTATATTAGAGTAAAATATTAATATATATATAAAACTTTTAACATTTCGTTCAACAAATTATATATATAAGAGGTGGTATATATATGGATATATATTAAAAAAAATATTAATTCTAATGAGATATGATATATAACGAAGATAACGCAGAATCTGTATATAGTAGATTCCCTGAATATTATGATAGCCCATAAATTTTGAAAAGTAAAATAATAATCAGACTTTGTTCGTTGTATTAACTTTTGTAAATATTTTTGTTAAACAAAAATGTCGGATTCGGATTCGATCGGATTAACTTTTTTAAACCAATGGATTTTGGATTCTGGTGTGACTTCTGGGATTCAGAATCATCTATCCACATCCAACCACCGTATCCGTCATTGGCGGATTTGAATCAAAGGTGACTTGTGCATTCGGATTCGAATTTCAGAGTTTCGAATGCCCATCCCACACAAGTTTGATCGTGTATCTCGGAAAGATGCCTAATAAAGTAAGAAGTTGTAGATCGTAAAGCATAAACTAAACTAAAAATTTTTGCGAAAACACACTCTCGCTAAATTAATCAAGATTTTAAATAGTACAAAACTTCATAGATTTTTTTAGTTTCCTATCCGACTATAAACATGATACCTATAATAGGTATACCATTATTATGTATATAGCTATATAATAGAAATACTAGCACCTTACCCAAACGTTAAAACCTACACTCTATCAATTCATATATATAGTTACTTAATATAAGTCCAGCAACTAGTTTTGACTACTACGCTTGCTGTTTCTGATATTTATATATTGGATATTATAAATAATATATAATATATAATATATCTGTCATACATGTCTCATAGCTACTATATAGTTACAACAAAGAATAGATAGATAACAAAAATGTAAATTGTTGGATAACTATATTTTAGTTACGATACCTAAAAATGATTATAATGTGTATAATATGACCCAAATAAACACTGTGAAATATGAGTACTTATATAAATATCACTATTCATGATAAGATACCAGTCGGGAGTTTGATGTATAAAATAAAAAAACATTCACAAAAAAATGTACTAACACCTCTATGATAATATAAGATATTAGTATAGAAAAATATATATATACTATAAGTCATATAATGATCATTACAATGCGAATTATAATAATTAAATATGTTTTAAATATTTTGATATATATAAGACAAGTATCATTGTACCTTGATAAATATCTAACGAAAAAATAATTTTACATGATGAAATATAGTAATTACTAGAGATTCATAAATTTTTTGAAGATAGATATACATATTTTTATGTTATATATGACTTTAATGAGATAATTTTAACCTAGTTCGTCATGCGTATGAGCTTCTTATTTACTATTAAGTCGTATATAGATTAAAACCTAGTATATATTGCAAGTTATGAATATTATTAAAAGTATTTACCAATACTTAACTCGTCATAAAATATAGGCTCCTCAAGTCAATATAAGATGCTTAAGATTGTGAGTATTTATATAATGTCAGCATACCTTGATTATTGGCTACATTTCCAAGAGCCTAGTTTAAAACCAGTGTGATATTATAGTTGAGTATAACATCAAAAACTATATCTTTAGATATAAATATACTAATTATAATATATATATAAGCAATCAAGTAGTATATAATATATATATGCTTTCTAGTTATATTCACAATATGAGTACGTACTCACAGGGTTATTATAAACGAATAAATTATAGTATATATTAGAAGATGTAATAGCCAAAAATTCTAAAGTAAACCTAGTATATTGGATAAGATGGCTAAACAATCAAGTCTATAAGTGAGGTAAATATAATATATATATAATATAGGTTATATAGGATAAATACTTAAATATAATTTGGCACAGACAAATGTATATATAATAATATATATATATATATATAATATATTAACATTTATTTATGCTATGCGATATTACAGTCCAAAGCAGGTTTCACAATATACACTTGCATTATCTGTTAATTGTAGACTAGCCAAAGACGCATACAGTAACGTATATTCACAAGGGTGATCCTAACCTGACCTCATATCAATAATATGTAGTCCAAAACGTAATAGGGATAGCCATGAATCACAATAGGACAAGAAACATCGTACTGTTGATATACTACTTGTTACAGAGAGAGGATAAAAAAAAAATTATCAATATTATTACATTATACTCACACATAATAATTAGTATTAGCATCAAAATGACCAAATAATACTTGGTTTATGAAGTGAAAAACTAAAATTATATAAATGAACTATATTAATAATCGTATAATGGTTTATCTTTACAGTTTTAATTCTATAATATGATGTAAAGGCCACTATATATGAAGCCATGAATGTAGAATGCATATTCCGCTATAATTATCCTTAATATTTGAGACTCATAACAGCTTCCTAGTCTATATAATTAGACGGAAAGAAAATAAAAAAGCTAGGAATTATTTTCGTAATGGCCACTATACATAAATAACGATATACTAAATCATCCTCCCGTCCATGCTGCCTTTGCTACAACCATGACTGTGTTAGAAGTAAATAAATTTAACCAATGTATATTATTCAGATATTGACACAAGAATCTTATTCTCTATTACGCTACAGAAAGCCGTAGAGTAATAATAACCAATTAAACTTGTTAACAATAGACACACGGGCTAAATATACTATTTACTAGTTATTATTAGATCTCTCAACAGATGTTAATTTGTTATTCGAATGATAGTAATTAAAAGATTATGCCTATATTCTATACCTATACAGTTCTCTTCTCAACTCGTACCAAGAATATATATCTATCTGAGTATGATAATTCTCTAAGGCGTAATATGTTCAGTATGTGAAGTCACTATAAGTAAGTAAATTACTCAACTACATAATCAAAATTATCACAATCATATTACCAAGAGTCCTAATGGAAGTACATTTACCCAGGATCATAAGTGTAGCATTATAACTAAATATCGTGGAGTATATCAACGGATCACTAATTTATCAATACTTATTGTAGATTATGAATGAGTAAATATATTCAACACGCTTAATGCACCGTAGATATCGAGCGACGAAATAGAATAAGTTCAACTACACCAATTAGTAGTATATATTTACATAATACTAAACCCATATTCACTACTATCTAATACATTCATTGGATAATGATCTCATCATCAGTTTAACTTCTCTATAACAATATACCTGTTGACGGCAGAATGCATTCTAATATTATGAGCTAACATATATAATCTATCAGAGCAACCGAATAATTATCAATCCCATCTCTCAGACTCATAGATTATCCTCTCTCTTACCATGTGAACACCATCTAACCAGAGCATATTAAATAAAGATCATATGGTAAATATTAAATTTCAAGCATGATAATACAATAATAGAAAGAGAAATGTGTTAGAGAAGTACTTTCAACAGAACAAGCAAAAGTATAGTAGCATAATTAAAGAGAGAACACCTATACATGGGTGATATCTAATCAAATTGGAGTACGAGATCCACAATCAAACTCTATGCGAACAACACTTAGAACACCTTCATATGATTATCTACATAAGGCGTCGTCCATAACAAGTAAGGTATTAGGATGCACTAATTCGAGGATGTAAATTCATCTAATAACATAGTAAAACAACCTTATCGCGCACTCAAGTTGTATAGACCCTCTTGAAAGATGATAAAAATCATGAATAAACCTTTACTAATTACTAAAGATGGTATATCACAATCACCCATACATCTCCAAAACATCCTGACTGCGCGAATGTGTCATAAGTAATCTGGAAAAATTTTAGCAGAGACAGATATAATCACATAATAAGCCAAGAACTATTATACGCTATTGTAAATATATTCAACGTTACACAAATCTACAGTATGATCTAACTTAACTCTGAAGAGCATACCCCGATCATCTCAATGAAAGTTATAACGAATCTAACTCAACCACACCAATTTATGACCCTTTAGTTGTAGACCAACTGTCAAGATAACTACAAAAGAATATAAATAAGAACTAAAGTCTCTTGAATATCTACACTAACCACTCCCAGTAAATTCTTCCATCATAAACACAGTCATGTCACTAAACATACACCTATCTAGTAGATGACTAGTTAATTCCAACGACAGATTTTGCGTTTAGATTTATAAAAGCCAATGAGTTTAAATACCCTAAGCTTTCACTAGTATATGTTATACATCTACAAAATAGAGACGCTAAAGATACAAAGAGAACCATTCGCAGCTTCTAACGGAGATTTTCTTATTAGAGATTCTGAAACCAATGTAAGTGTGCTTTCATTTATTATTATAAGAAATTTGCAGTATTTAGTTACCATATTCGACTGTCCCGTATACATATAAGTTAAGTCAATTATTTAATATAGTTTATGCATGATATGCAAATTGAATTCTATCAACATCAGCGAGAATAGATTCCGAATCATTTTGCTGTACTCGCAAATTCTAGAAGTTAAAAGAAGAAGCAGAAATGTGAAATGAAGCTGAAGTTGAAAGATGATTATTTATTGCTAGGTTTTATCGAATTCTCTACTAAGGAACCATATTGTATTCCGTGCGTATTTCTGCCAGTTACTAAGACGCGATAGATATATGAAGAGATCACATCGAATCATCACATTTACAAAAGTTAAGAGAGCTAAATACTAAGTAAATTATTAATTGTATCGATTTTAGAATCTATATGTATCTAAAGAAATTCATCTCGGATGACTAGCTAGCCTAGTCCTCTGTATCATTTAATTGTCCACACGAATAAAACCTCTCACATTCGTCAAGCATAGATAACCCAAAAGAACGAAGCGTACTTTCTTCTTATTTTAAACTCATCTCCCTAATACTTCACAAGCTCTTCACTTTCGTCTATAATGAAGATAGAATCATAATGAAAGATGAGGCAACAACATTTCTTAGATTGAATAGATTCGAGCCATAACAGGACTTCATGGAGAGTTAGATGCTCATACGATCTGCTGGTGCCTCAAACCTTCATGCCATAATGCCTATAGAATAAGTAGAATTATTCAAAAACTCTACCCTATACACCAGCACTTCTATACACTACTCCCCACTGACGACCAGTAATAAACCTATCAAGACGGTCGAGCAACGAATAAGGAAATGTCTTAGTTAAATTTTCATGATTCAATAATTGCTTTTCCAGTTGCCGCTGCAAACAGACCACTATTATCTCTCTCACTAGACAATCTTCTAAGAATTAGCTGCGCTCTGTAATCTAAATAATAGCTTGAATCGCAACACTTAACAGAAGATAATACACACAACAAAGGAATTATTCCAAACTGTTTAAATAATAGCACATAGTAACCTTGAGAAATAAGAAATCTGTTTCAATACATTTACCTTAATTTCGATATAACAAGTGCTAAGCTTATAACACAGTGTGCTATTCCACTGAGATAGGTAAATTTTAGAGTATTCTATGATTGTACGCAGCCTTCCTTTCTTACTAAGAAATGCTTTAGTGCTAAAATGGTAAGACATAGTGCGACTGCTTGCGGGCGACTGATCTACATTCACTTTAATGCTTTGTTTTAGGATGTTGTTCAAATGGGCTCAGTTATAATGTAATAATTTTTGACTACTTGATGAAAAAATCAGTCACATTTTCTATGACTGCAGCTGTCACAGGCGTTTAATACGGACCTAGGGGAGGTATTACTTTTTTTGTTTTCAATACCATAATTCTTTTTAACATATCCAAATCTCTGTTCTCTCGAACGTGTCGTTATATCAAACAGTCCGTGACGTTGAAGAATAATTGCTTAGCAGATACATTTGAAAGATTATTTATTACTGATTAGTTTGACATTTTTACAGCTGCAAGCGTAGAGCTAGAGAGCAGTGGAGGCACTGCAAGCAGCCTGATTGAGCCAGCGAGACCCCGAAGAAAAGAGAATGAGGAGTGATAGAGCGATACGCCGATCACGGTAAGAACCGCAATATCCACTGAGTCCGCTAGACCATGCACGTGATCTAACGCACCCGCAGCATACTACTATGGCGACATCAGAGCTACGCCGAAAGCAAAGGTGGCGAAAAAGTCACATTGAGCAACAAGTACAAAAGCACAACTCTCAGCCGGAGACACCGAGAGAAAGAGAGGTAAGAGGAAGGGCCAAAAACTACCAAAGGCGATCCACGGGCAACCGAGTAGTGTATGGAGCCAAAATGAGAGGCCGAAAGAGCCAGGCAGGGAAGGGACAACAGAGCCAGCAGAGTCGAAAGGAGAAAGAGAACTAGAGAAGGGAAAATGTGGGAGGGAAGCCAAAAGAGATTGAGTCAGGAGGAGAACAAGGGGGAAGGGGCACGCACTGAGGCGGGTATGTGATTGGAGAAAGCCCCAGGCTTGCGTCGAAGAGGATCCCTGTAACAATGGATTCCTGAGCTTGAGGAAAATGGGTATGGCAAGAGGATTAGTAGAACGAGTGAAAGGGCCACGCCAGAACCGCTTGGCGGAGCCGGAAGGTCCAGAATAACCAAAACACTAGGCGCCCATAGCACAGAGCGAAGGGAGACGAAAGTTGAGTCGAAGAAGGAATAACGGCGTGGCGGCAGGCCCGCCAGAAGACTACGCCCACCTGTCATGTGGTATAATAATTAGTCCAGAAGTGATAACCTAAAGTCATTACTAGCAGTCAATATAGGATCAATAGTAAGACCTATTTATCAATGTGCGGAATCACGCCTAGAGGTCAGGTATGTCTGGCATAACGACCTCTCCTCCTCTCCGCTCTAGGGGATATTTACACAAATTATTAAACCCAGCTCCAAATGCATACCTCGCCTCTCTGCCCAATACCCAATTACGCGTTCCCGAAAGTCCCTCCAAATGAGCCAAAAAAAAAAAATTTACTGCTACTTGAGTCCGGATAAAGAGGCCTGAGCTTGAGGTAACAATACTAAGAGTAAAGCAAGAAAATAAATCAAGTGACGCTTACATAAATAACTTTTTGCCCAAAAAAAAGTTGATATTTTCCCCCTCCCGGCAGAGGCGAAGAATGTGTTACCAAAAGAGTTTACGACGTAGAACGAACCTTGATATAGAGTAAATGAGAACAGATTATGCCAATATATAGTTCCGGAAGAGCGTAGAAAAAAGCCTGAGATTGAATCATGTTAAGAAATCCAAAGTCCTTTAAATACTAATATCCTTTAGGGGTAGTAGTGTCAAAGACAACATATAAAGTTTAAAGTTCAATAGTAATACAATCCGAGAAGAGGTTCGGTTCTTAACGTTAAGAGAGGCGTGTGATTAACTGTAATAACAGAAATTAATACTCTTTCCATAATCTTGAGATTATATTATGAGTATACATGTTCTGAGTCTCGATATGTACGAGTAGGCCTCAGTAGTATTTTCACTGGCACTGTGATCATCTACGGAATATAAAGTGAAAGCTCTGCGTCCTGTCCACCTCACCCTACCGAAAATTAACTCCTCACTATAGTCGATGAATTACGACTCCCACAAACCAATATATCTATACGCCGAATTATTTTGCCAATAAGAATCCGTGCTAATCAAAACCTATGCCACATCCCACATTATAATTTCCATTAATTTATAAATCTTTGAGTACTATAGGATTTCATACTGAATATATGGATGAGAAAATTAACAGTCTCGTGAGACATAGTAAGATTATATTCCAAACAAAGAATGAACAAATCTGGCTTGTATCTGATTTAGGTAGAAAACTAGTAGCAAAAAACAAGAATATTAGTGTAGGAAGAAGGAAGAAAATACATTTTGGGCCACCGAAATATCCGAAGTTAGAGATTCAGATCTTACGAGACCGCTACAGAGCAGTTTAAATGTTTACCTACATAGATTATAGTTTTAAGCGATAAATTATTAAATAAGTTAGTTTTGAACACATTAAAATTTAGAGTGATTGAATTCTGCCCACTGAGTCTCAGACCAAGAACAAAGCTTCTAGCGTTTAGGAGTTAGTAGTGATATTCCACAAGCAAAGATTAAGATTTAAGCACGCGATGTTGTAAATAATGTAAAAGCCCGATGCTTACGCAAATCATGTCAGAATTCTTATCTCACACACCACCATTTATATCTCAACCCTATACACACATACGAGCAAATTCTCCATACCTATCACTCATCTACCACACACATGATAATAGACATATACTGAAAAAATGTCAACAAACAAGATAAATAATATATAAGCCGAGTCTGACAAGATGAGAAACAAAAAATTAAACACGCCACAATTTGACTAATATACACAAAAAATTTGGCCATATTTTTATATTTTTGTATTTTTTTTAGTTTTCATAAAAATAAATATTCCACCATATATATTAAATATATATATACGAAAAAACCATATACAAAAACTATGTCCCTATTATGTGCTCACCATTCAATATCATGTGCGACAAATTTCAAAAAAGGTTAGAAAAACCACAAAATGAAAAAAAAAACTTTGCTATTAAAAATGCTTAACTCTCTTGTAACAACAACAAAAGCCGCACAGTTTGCGTCGACTAACACCGAAAATACGTAACCCAGTCTGCACATAGCACAAAGAATAATGGAATCCAAGCTTTCAATTAATACCACAATTAAATAACTAGATATCGTTTATATGATTGTCAGAGCCAATAACGCATCCCACCTTTCAACTAAACACAGGGCAAGAACAAATAAAACGACTAAATATTATAATAATTATAAAGGATAAACTTTCAACAAGTAGATAGCACTTGTTTCCAAAAAACGTCGTTACATATCAAATCCGAGCTCATATTTTATTAATTTAAATATACCTATCCACAATATTAAATATCCCACCCATATATTTTCCTCCCCCTCTACCTAATCACCCCAAAAAAAAAAATAAACTTTATTTATACTATAAATCAATTATATTTCTACGGGTGTTCCAATTACTAAATATAATCCTAGCAAATATGTTGATCATTTATATTAAGATAACATTAAACATATTTATCATTAGAAGTTGATACAGTTTATAATTAAATTACCAGTTTGATATTAATCTTGAGAATACATAAAATATATTATATATTCCATAATAGTATATAATATATAATATATATATATTATACTGTATATTATAATGATATATAATTTTATATATTATATATAGTATAATATATATATATTGCTATCCCTAATAGTAGATATGAAGATACTATATGAGTAGAATGAACTTTATTCCTCTTATTTCTATGCTGTCAAAGTCATCTAATATAATAAAAGTACAGTCCTCCAACCCAACTGTGTTATTATTAGCTAAAGAGTGAAGTACTTATATCAATTCAGTGAATAAGTAAATATGTAATGCTAATATATATATATAGGTTTGTTAGTTTATTTTTCTTATATGCCAATACATTTATAAACACAGAACCATTTATACCTTTTTTTTTTTTTTACTTTATTATAATAAATAAGGAGAGCAGTATTTATGAATAGTAAATAGGATTTAATACTTGTATATAGAATCTGTATATTATTCGAATAATACAGTAAATAGTATATATCAGTTTTAATATAAATAAATGATAATAATTAATATATAATATATTTTATAATATTTATATATTGAAATACTTAGTCAATTCTTCTTCTTAATTATTTTATTAGTTTCCTAAATTTTAATATTTACATATATTGTCTAACTTAATTATACATATTTCTATATATATCATTATTATTATTTATTTCAAATTAAGCCATAAAATAATAATAAAGAAAAAGTTTATTGAAAATATTTATAATGTCAATTAGATAATAAGATGAATGAATTATAAATTTCCAGTTACTTCAAAGCGTACTAGTCCAGTTCTATTAATTTAAATAACTTATAAAAAATAATATAATCCCATTTATATTATTATATTATATTTGTATATATATATTATAGTAGATATAATATATAAACTATCTATATATATATATATAAAAGATATAATACTATATATAATATATATAAACAACTCCTATATAATATATATATATATATAATATACTGTTAACAATATTCGATATATTAAAAGTTATAAAAAAGTTTTTTTTAGCACTAAATCAATATCTAATAATATATATATAGTATATAATATTAATTGTATTATATATTATTATTACATATATTTATATAAGATAATAACACATAAATTTTTTTTTATTTTTATTTCTTTTTTATTATTATTTTTTTTACTTTTTTTATTATTTCATTTTAACGAAAAAAAATCTCTTCTATTTTTTTTATATGATATCTTTTATTATTTATATTATTTTATATATTAGTATTTGTTTTATTATATTTTATTTGATTTTCTATAATAGTGAAGGTCCGTCGCAGTCCGTAAAGCTCTAGGGTGGATTATAAGAATTGATTCATACAATTTTTTTTG
>JABUQX010124395.1:0-36909 GCA_015478945.1 Trachelipus rathkii | reverse complement strand
TGATGGATGATGAAGAAGAGAGAGGAGAGGAAAACAGAGTGAGAGAGAGAGAGAAATTTTTTCCAAGTAGAACTCAATGAGTTGTTGACGTTCTCACATAAATCTCAATAAATATAAATTATATATATTTTTAAGAGAAATAACTTTTAGATATTACAATACGTCATTTAGTATTTAAATTAATAATAATAATAATAATAATAATAATAATAATAATAATAATAATAATAATAATAATAATAAAATAATAAATAATAAATTAAAATTAAAATTAATGTATCAAATAAAGAATAAAAATAATAATAATAATAATAAAAAAATAGAGGAGTGACTTCGAAAAATTAATTATTTAATTGGGAAAATAATAATAAGGAAAATGTGATAAATTAAAAATAATAATAATTATATAATTAAATACATAATAATAATTAGTATCCGCCTAAAATTTTAATGGGGTGAACTAAGTAATAATTGTCTAAATTTAATTGTGACTATTAAATGCTAGAGTTCTGTTCAATTTTTTCTAATGTTTTTCACAGCTTTTTTACAAACATAAATATGAAATGTGGCACAAATAGGATTCCATCAATAAAAACATTCGTTCCATCATAAGAATAGTTAAAACCCCGCCTACATTTCTTCTTTTGTACGAGACCCCGCCCACTTTTGTCAGACTTTCAGAAATTGCAAAATAAATGGAGTGTTTTTAAATATATGGTGGAACAAAACTTTTTTGATAATTTTTTTTAAAACTTTTGTTTATTTTAAATTTTTGTTTTGGTTTATAAGTTTATATAAACGGTACAAATATTTATAAATATCATTCTTTTGTTATTTCTGAAAGTCGGGAAGAGTTTCAAAAAGTAGCTAGTGTATTTAAGGTATTTTAACCAGGAAGGCATGGGTCTGGTTAGGTTAAGGTAGGGCAATGTTAAGCTGAATTAAATAAGATAGTGCTAAGAACGGAAATTAGACTTCATTATGCGGCTCTTATACTCTATTAACTAGATCTTCAAAGGTGAAATGATTATTATTATTATTATTATTTAATTATTATTATTATTATTATTATTATTATTATTATATGTAGTAGTAGTAAGTAGTAGTAACAAGATCAAAAAGAAAACGCCAATTTAATATGCTGTTAATCCAAATAACATTAAACTAGATTTAAATTTTGCGATACAATAAATTCACTCTTGAAAGCACCATAAATTTCGATTCATTGAATTAAAGGTAATATATATAGGGTATATATATACTTATATCAAATTATAGCAATATAATAAATAATATATATAATAGTATATAAAGATTATTAGGTACCTCAAAAATCGAGATTTGTATGCATTTTTATATATATATTAATATATAATATATTGTATATATAAAATTATCCTAAATTAATATATAATTAAGTATATATTATATCTCAACATACTAGTATATTAATAATATTAATAGTTAGAATATATATCAGCTTGGGTTCAAGTACCAAGTACTTGTACTTGTACGTGACATTAAGGACATTTTTTGGTGTCTCGACGTGACTATGTTGACATAGGTAAACTTGAAAACTTGCCCCAGCTGCTTAAATAACCATTCGCCGTAACTATGTGACTTGTACTTGACTTGGCACCTCTTTCTGGTACTTGGAAAATTTTGCAAAGTACTTGCAATACTTTTGGCATTTTGAAAACTTGGAATAAAATAGCTTGTGTTTATTAATTTTTTACATAGATTTTTTTTTTTCTTATGTATTTCTAAATAAATTTCCATTTACGAATATAAGTATGTCATTATGTATTAATTTATATATTAATAATATACGCTATATATTATTTTATATATATATATTATATATATACTATAACTATATATATATACTATATACATTAAATTTCCTCTTTATGTGATAAATCGTATATATATATGGTCAGGCTATATATATATAATATAAATACAATAATATTATATTATATAGTATTATAGTATTGATGAAACAAAATTAATTTTGAACATTTTAAAATTTAATTAGTGCCGAACTAGTTTTAGTGGAGAGGGTTTTAACTCCATTATTCAAAGGCATTACAATTTATAATAATAAAATTCTTATAACCTCAATTATATATAATTAAAAGAATTATTTAAATAAAGATTATAATATATTAAAGTTTCAATAGGAAATATTTTTTTATTTGCATAAATTAATTGATCAAATTTTAATGTTATGTGGTAAAGAAGTTCTATTGAAAATTATTAAAACAGAAATCGCACTTCGAAGTATTTTAAATAAAAGATCTGTTGAAAAGCTTAGATTTTTCATTATAAAAATTAATGAGGTTCGGTGAAAGAGAGCAAATATTATCAGAAGAATGGTAGTATCTAACAATACTGAAGAATCGGGTCGGCGTTATGATATGAGGTGCTAAGAATGAATATTTCACAAAAAGTGACAGAAAGATAATTCATTGTATATGGTTCTTTTCCTGAATGAGAATGAGCAATTTATAGTATTACCTGACATAGGGGCGGGAAGATAGAGTAAATGGTCTAGAGTTTACTAAATGAAATACGTTTTAGCTTCATACAAATATTGGAAAGGTTTCGTATTGTCTTCTCCTATGTAGGTATAGGATATCGCAAGACCACCGCTACTATTGTAATATAGAATGATTTACTGTATTTGAGCATATAGGTATAAGACAGAATATAAGATAATTTTATCTTGAAATTTAAAAACTATATGTTAACGCACAGATTTTTATGTGTTTTCTATACTATCTGTAAATATGGACTATAATCTTGATTTTAGAATTTTTGAATGTAAAACGTTGATTAGTTTATTCGTTTAAAGCTTTTAGAAGTATAATTTGAAAAAATAAAAAAAACACAAACTAAAGTCCAATTTATGATCAATATGAACGAATTAATAATAGAAATTAATATATCGATCGACCGATTCAATGAATTCTTGATACGTCAATATTATCTAGATATTTTTATAAATGTTTACCCCAGAGATAGAAGAAATTGGTTTAATAAACGAAGAGACTTCAAATGGTATACAAAAAATAAAAATATCCTCCTGATGTACCTTTTATTAATTTATCCTTTGAGATTTGTCTTTTTAAAACTTTTTTGATACTTTTAGTTGTTTCGACAACAGATTGAAAGTCAATTTTTTTATAACATTTCTTGTTAATAGGTGTGTGGGAGTAAACTGCGGTCTCCTCGTCAGAGTGTAGTTATACAATTGTTTTCAGGGAAATCAAGTTCTTTATAGATTTGTAAAAATTAACATGTAAAGAAATGTACTCACGGAGAATATGATGGATCTCCTGTCAAAGGAAGAAATATTTAATTGAAAGTGGATTTTCTAAATATGATGGAATGATTGGTATCGAAGGAAAAGTAAAAGTTATATTGTTAACGTTCTTAATCGGCGATTATATTGTAGGTCGTGACATAGGGGCGATGTGGGTTGATATATTGGATGGTGATTTTGATTTGGAGGTTTGGAAATGTGAGAGGGTGGTTTGTAACAAGACCGATTATAGGATGATTATAGTTCTCAGGGATGGAGATAGAGCAAATAATGAGTGACCCTATATATAGGTATAATAGAATAGGTAGTGTTGGTGATAATGGTAACTGTAGGCTATCTAGTTTTTAGGTGGTGAGTGGGTGGGGTAATTGAGGGGGTGTGGTGATGGAGGGGTGTTGGGTGGGGGGGTGGTGAGGGGGAAGAGGTGGGAGGGCGGGTGAGGGGTGCGGTGGAGGGTGTGGGGCGGGTGATGTTTGGGGGGGGAGGTGGGTGGTCGTGGAGGGGGGTGGGGCGGAAGGGGGGGAGGTGGTGGTGGGGCGAGGGGGGTTGAGGGTGGGGTGTGCGTGGGGGGGTGCGGGAGGTGGGGGGGTGGGAGGCTGGGGGGGGAGGGGAGGGGGGAAGGGGCGGGGGAGGGGAGGGATGGGGTGGGTGGTTTGAGTGGGGTGGTGTGGTGTGGTGGGGGGTGGTGGGTGGGGAGAGCGTGGGAGAGCGAGGAGTTGGTCGGGTGGTGCGTATGAGGAGATGGTGAGATGAGATTTTATCCAAAGAGTCGTTTGACGCGAGTTTGTGGAGTGGAACGATGAATGATAGATTGTGAGGAAGTAATGTGTGAGAGGGCGGCGGGTAGAGAATAGAATAAGGTATGTTTAGTGGTGGTGGATGGGAGAGTGGGGGGAGTGGGGATGGGTGGGGGTGGGTCGTGAAAACAGGTATTATAGCTGAATATCGTGTACGTAGTGGTGGGTGTGATGTGGAGTGAGTGGTGGTGATTGTGATGAGGGTGGTGGTGTGATTGAAGATGGGGGTGAGAGCTCGTCTATGGCAGGTGGTGGAGTGGCAGTGTGTGTGTATGGGTATTGATGTTTGTGGTGTAAGCTGTGGTTGGCTGCAAGTATGTGAATCAAAGTTATGTATGACGATAGTGAAGCGTGTGAAAGTGATGTGTGAAAGAAATAAAAATATAGACATGTATAATACGCTCTATTGTGGACAAAATTGTCAATTTAGGAGAATTTTATTAACCCTTAGAATAGGTCAGTCCTAAGGTTAGGTTGAGCGCTTAAGTAGGTGAATAGTTAATTGTCTCCATTTGGTGGAATTCTAATTTGGTATTTATGGTATGTCCGCCTAAATTAGTGAGGTTAGAGTATAGCTTAGGACTGAAATTTATTTAAACGTTGGAAAAAAAATAAAAAATAACATTTTTAGGTTTTTCTCAACACACTATGTGTAAGCCATGTACGATGGGTATGGTTTGATAAGTGTACAAAATGAAATGGTAACTATAAATTTGGGAAGTTACCTGAGAAAGATCAATGACGCAGAGGATTCATGGAAATAGGCGAAGTGTGAGGGGTCACTCATCTTGGGCACACATTCGGATCAAAACTCTTTATTTCCCACACTAAATAAAATATCTCCGCCAATATATAAGATTAAATTTATTAGAGATAGTAGTAGAATATATATTATATAATAATGAGTATTTGGTATAAAGAACGGTATATAGCGGTATATATATAATTATATATAGATAGATAATAATTACGGAAAGAGAAGAGGTAAATGATATAGTAGAGTATTATGTATTTAATGTAATATGTAGTATACGAAAGGTATATTTTTATAATATTGTAGTGATTTACTAATTATATATATTTATATATAGTTATATATATATATTATATATAGTATAGTATAGTATTTAGGTGAATATATACAATAATAATTAGTAATAATATAATAACAATAATATTATATATAATATATTATATATGTTTATTTATAATAATTATAATATATATATATTATTATTAATATATCTATTATTTATCTCTAATTGTACTATTGAGTTATATAATATATGATATATAATATAGTATATAATAATAGATATAA
The DNA here is from genome assembly GCA_015478945.1 of Trachelipus rathkii. NCBI lineage: Eukaryota > Metazoa > Arthropoda > Malacostraca > Isopoda > Trachelipodidae > Trachelipus > Trachelipus rathkii. The sequence continues at coordinate 31,463 of JABUQX010124395.1, read as the reverse complement.
GTATGAGTATATGATATAATATATATTATTGAGAATATTATATATAAATAAAATAATTATAAATGGAACTTTATATTAAGATATATATTTTTACTCTATATTAAATATATAGGATTATATAAATAAACAGATTATATTTATGTACTTACCTTATTCGATTATAGCTGTTATCTAAATATTAGGTATAATATGTGACAATTGTCTGATCAGTTGTACGAAAATTAATGTTTTCTCTTTTTTTCATTCAACATTTCTCTTATAGATTTTTAAATGAGTTTACAATTAAAAGAGAGATCGATTCGTTGGTCAAATGTTTTTGCTGAGTCTTGACTTAAATGTATTTATATGATATTATTTAATGTATAGTTAATTATGAATCATGACTGATTAGTATAATTATTATTTGATTCTATAATTAGTAATTGTACTTTAGATTACTTATTCAGATTTGTTTTATTATATAAATTAATTATTCATTATTATTTTATAATTTATTTAATCTATTTATTGAATACTATAATAATTAATTTAAAAGTTTTTAATATAGTATATAAATTATGAGTAATATAAATAAATATAATATATTATATATATATATATATATATATATATATATAGGTGATAATGGAAATTATGCAGTAGATGTATATATATTATGATAAATTTAGTAAGGTAAGTAATGTTACTTATTACCAGATTTTAATACAGCTGGTCACCTACTTTCATTCAAGGATTTAGAAGGGTGAGGATAATGGAGGGGTTGGCTGTCGTGCGTGTCAATGCACTTGGTTATACAAGAATCAAGTTAGCAGGAGGAATATTGTGAGGGAAGTCGAAAAAAGATAGCCTCCCTCCCCGTGCTTTAAACCTGTTCCCTGTCATACCCTTAAAGTGAAGGGATAAGCCGTCGGTCACACAAGTTCAGGAGAACGAAAAGTACATTTCAACCCTTGGGGTTTTCATGAGAACTGCGAGCCAAAACTCTGCAGTCTTCAGGAAGCTGCTGCAAAAGTAGGATCATTGCCTGAGATCTGGCCCCAACAAAAACCATTTAGACCACCAGCACAAAGACTCGCCATTCATATATTCTAAATTATTAGTCACCCATCTTCTATTACTAAAGCTCCAACATTACTCCCCTTCAGGACTATTTAGCGAAACTCAATCCTACTTTTTTTCGGTCTCCAAGCCGTCCGATTCCCAAGGCGACTTCACCCACAAATACAATCTGTTATAATCCAAAACACTAAGTGTATGCCAAGGTAACATCCACATCCGGCACCGCGAGCATCCGCACATATTAAAGAATCCGCATTCCGCATCCGCATCCGCCCTTTTCCCTGCGGATGTTGCGCGGATATTATTGTCAAGATTTATAAATGGATTTTATTAATAAAAATACTTAAGATGAATCTGAAAATGAAAATGAAAAGAAAAAATTGAGTTGAAGGCAAGTTTCAGAAGAAACTGTTGATATTCCATGTTCGTTTTACTTGTGTATAGTACATAAATGGGAACAGTTCCATTGACTTACCTGCAGTAACCTGTGTAGGTTAGATGTTAATTAGTACAATTCATATATGATTGAAATGGGAATGGGTATTGCGTCAAAGAGAACCTGTCTTGGCTTTGTACGCGAGTTTGATACTATGTCCCAAAGTTAAACAATTTCGTGTACTTAATGGTTGATGAATAAGCTGGATGAATCATAATCATCACTGCATAAAAGCTATTATGAAAAAGAACCTATTTTGAAGAAAATTTAACTAAATAAAAAGAGCAGCGCCTTCTACATGGTTCTATTACATTCACAGATGTATTGCCAGGTGTATTCTGAAAATCTCATACACGTCAATAAAGAAAATATAGCATTACCTGAACTATGAATCTTCGAATAATGATATACAGGTAGATGACGGTTAAAAAAGAATGTGAAAGATTGTAATAAAAACTAGAGCTTAAGAAAATGCATTGATTCTAGTGGAAAATTAATCGGACCTTTTCATACTATTGCAACGGTACTTAGAGTTATCTCGGTTAATTAAAGGGCTCAAGTATTTCTTTGTAATAAGAGACAAAACTATAGGGATAAGAACAAGTTTAAATTGTCGTCACTTTGTATCGCAGTTAAGAAAATAAATGTAATCCATTCTGAATAGTACACATAAATAAAGAAATTCACACGCCATTTACCAAGAAGCTCTAATGCAATGATTAAAACTAATCACCAATAAAGAAAAACACATTGGATTACAACATGATGATATCTAAATCTCTAGTTGGCTGCGAAAGCTAAGCAACAAGTTACCCACGCTGCTGGAGAATAGATTAAAACATGGAGGGATTAGAAACTTAGGCAGCTTTTCCCCAACATAGTCATTCCAAAGGGAAAGGAGTATTAGCATATGGCACTGCGGCTAATATAGGAGTGAAAAGAAGAAGTAGCGGACTCTCAGGCAGGAGAATGAGGGTCAGGATATGAGTAACTTGATAATTGTGTCTCAAGCACAAACCGTCCAATTTTTGAGATTTCAAAACCGTAACTTAAGTATACCAAAAGGATATTAATTCTATATGTCTGAGAAATTTCTTACAATTAAGGCTAGAGGTGGGGAAACCGAGGTTGTTGGTGGGTGGTTGCATTGTAAGTTTTTGAGAGTCCCAGTACCCCGGGCTCCCCTGGTACGGCAAAATACAGACAATTATCTAATAAGGGTTTGGGTAATGGCCCTTAAATAACTTCGTGAAATAATAGTTAGTATGTGTATAAGTATGTATATTGCATACTTATTCGGGGAGGGATATCCGTAACATTTTATTAATACCGGCTGTATATAGTATATAATTATAGTAGGGATTTTAATTAATTAGATGTTAATGGCAGATCCCATATATAAAGAATAATTAAACAAGTTAGTTATAGTATTTTTGATGGCCATTATTTAAAAGAGTTTCGAGAACAATACTCCGCGCACCCCGCAATCCAGCACGTGGAGTATATAAAAGATCTCAAACGAAATGTGCGCAAAATTGCGTCGGATGCCGGAAAAAAAAAGTTAATTAGACCAATCTGGGAGAATGCAATCACTAATCCCGAAGCAAGCACCAGAAAGAAAGGGTGCGCATAAAGAACCTACTGATCAGTATTCCTGTTTGTACACATTGACGGACGGAAAACTTCTTATCTCCTGGTCCTGTACTCTCATGAGATTGATTCTCAATTACAAGGATTGCTGACAACACCACACCAAACTTCTCCTAGATGAGATTTCCGCTATGTCCCTCCATTGTTTAACTAAGCTTTCAAATCTTCTCCACCACCCCAAAACCGTCTCCCTCATGGAACGATTAGGGTGCGCACTCCCAATCTGAACACTGTATCGTATATTTAGAATTAAAATCCCTCTCTCTACTCCCAACGACATCGATTTTATACTGAACTATGCATTTAACAAAGGTAAAAACATTCCGTTACGAATGCTCGCACAAAACTAGTGAGTGAGCGTGCAGCACTTACGATCAAGTGCAGTAAAATGTTGAGTATTCTCTTCTCAGGACGTAAGTAATGTGCAACCACCACCTCCTACCAATTCAAATCGGACATTCCCTGATAATCTGCATCATCACCGTTCCCTTGTTTCATCTTTAATAATTATATATCCGTAAGATATTTTTATAGGACTCAAGGTATCTATCTTGGTATTGCTTCACACCATTCGCATAAACCTTGACGCTCACGCAGGCCTACTCGCTCAACTCAAATGATTCATTAATCTTCTTTCATACTCCAATCCAACAAATTAGGCTTAATTCAAAACCCACTCCTTATTAGCGACGGCACACGGCCGTCCTATACTCATCTATACAAATACGCTTCTCATATACTCGTCCGTAGTAACCTTGGCCACTACAAAAACTTAATTAGTTCAATTTCGTCACTTACTAATACAGTATAAAGGGCACCCTTCTACTCCTCTCTCATCTTACCATTTCTCCACATCTCTGCAGCACTCCTCCTGCCCAACCCTGAGCCTCTTTAATTTCATTTTCTTATCAATTCACATCAATTCCTGGTACCAAGGGTATTTTCCTGAGATAGCCTAAGTGTCGTGAAATGACACATCCCGTGCCCTCTCAAACGCTCCTACACTCGATTAACTATTTATACAAAACCCCACTCCTATCAACCCCCTTCAGTAACTCCAATTTTTGGAGTTTCTTACATCACGTATTTCGACTATGCGTGCCTATATCAACAGGGCCGGAAAGAAAATTAAATAAACTTTAATTATTGCAATTGAAAAGGTTTCCACAGCCTCCAACATCTGTTTTCTCTCCCGATAAGAAAAGTTTAGAATACTCTCTGATTTACTTTTAAACTCAGTTTGAGGATTCAACTCTTTCTTTTTTTGTTTTTCCCCGTACCGACGATTTTTCCTGTTTCCCACAGTGCTTTCAAAGCTCAGAAGGAAGCTGAAACTTATATTATGTTTCCTGGTTATATATATTAAATTATATATATTTTGTATTAATTATATTTAATATATTATTTAACGTACTATAGATTATATATATATATATAAATATAGTATATATTTTAATATTATATATAAATAATTAACATATATATATATATATATATATATATTATTTATATATTTTTTTACATATCTCCTATAGCTTGAAAAAAGAAAATAAAGATTTTATATGTAGAATAATATGATAATGGATTATATATAAATATATAATATATATAATATATTATATATATTATTATATATATATTATATATATTAAATATTATATATAAATAATATAATATAGTAAGTAATATCAATTAAGAATAATATAAAAACCTACTATAAATCAATACTCCTTATCTTCGTCCCTCCTCGTCATCATCCCACACCACTACACCAGTTTGCTGCCAAGCGACGAGTTATAGATTTTTTTTAGCTGATTTTAGCGTTACCAAAGATGCAGCCATAATAAAACGTGCCAAGATGAGGTACCTCTTTATTCAATATGAAGAAAGATTAATATGAATATTAGTTTTTATTACTTTTATAAAGTTTTAAAATGTTTTGTCGCCTGAATATTCAATAAAATATATTAATCTATTGGGCGAAATAGCAGGGCCGGATTAAATTTATATATTTTAATTTGAAAATATGGCACTTAGATTCTCTCGTTCGTACTTACGTCTTGCTAAAAAAGTGCAGACAAAACGATTGTTTTTCACAGTAAATAATAAAATCTGATTTAACAAATTAGCGATAAGTTAACGTTTTTTTTAATGTTTAGTTGTGTGCCATATGTTGGTAAGGCAACTTCCCTTCATTAAATATTTTAATATTTAAAAAAAAAATGTAAAAGTCACTTTTATATGACTTGTATTTCTTTACATAAAGGGTATGCCTAACAGACTTAGTTAACATTTAATTTAAATAATCTTAGAGAAGCTACTTGTCAAATGCTAATTTGTAATGAAAAAAAAAACGTTATTTTTCAATTTACAAAACCTAGAATGTCTAATTAATCAAAGCAAATTACGGTTATATATTAATATTACATTAATAATGTATATTATATATAATATAATATATAGGAGACAATGTATTCATTAATATATATATGATTAACTTAATATATATACTGTATAATTTAATATATAATAATCGATATGTAGAATTTATAATAGAAATACAGAAAGACTGCAATATTTATTGTAACTATTATAATATAATATGTATAATATTTGGAAATTAATATTATATACGGTATATATTTTCTTCTCCCTTTTATTAAATAATTTTAGATTCTAGTACGTTTACCAAATAATAAGTAGATTTGAAACGAAAATTTAACACTCGAAATCACAATTTATCTATAATATTAGATATAGCATATACCAGTGAGTGTTCCAGAGGGGGGTTCCAGGGGGCCATCGCCCCCCCCCCGAAATTTTCTAAGCAGACGCTAAAAATTTTTAAGTATCATATCTAGTTAATAAATTAACGGTATAAGTGCAGAAGACTGAGTCTCAAAATATAGATATTCTTAAAAACATCAAGTTTTTCTGACTAAGAATCGTAAGTCCTTTAGTTGCAACTAAACTTGAAGCCATTCTAGAGAGAAAAAATAGGCCAAACATTTCAGGAATTCCAGCTGAATGTGTTTGAAGAATTGTAGAGGCATTTCAGAAGGGTACTTTGTCACGTGGTATTGACATTATTAACTATATAAGAATGTGAACACAAAATGTGTTCACAAAACAATACAGGACCCATCTCGAAATTCCTACTTATACCCGGACTCACAGATCTCTACCTCACATAGATGCAAGACTCAATTTCTGATATACTTATAAGTTTTGTGAACATGATTAATGTCAGACATAGGAGGAAAGTATTTTTTAAATAATAAATAAATATTTATTTCTTCCTATGCCAATTGACCATTTACCTCGAGCAGGTGTAAAGTGCCATTATGAAGAAGATAAATGAATGTAATGTATATAACCATATTTACAAGAAATGAAAATCTCGAAAGGCACTAATAGGAAAAATTTAGAAAAGCTATGAAAATTGTAAGACTTTATGTGAAGTTGAATAAGTGGCACATCACAGCATACAAGATCGTCCATAAAAACAGTCAATAGACAGGACTAGTTTCTTGTTCGTATTCACGAGAATTTTCACGAATAAAATTTTTATCTTTTTGCAATAATGTATACATATGGAGCAATATCTATTCTTCAGTGATAGAAAAGAAGTACTGTTGCAATTCAAACATATTAGAAGACTTCTTGAAAGAGAGTTCCGATTTGTGGAGTACTGTTGGAGATGAATGATATCATTTAACTTGGTGGACTTGCAATCCTCTACATACATCGAAAAATAATGACATAAAAACGGAAGATGATCTGGAATTTTGCGTATTCTAATATCCGGAGAGTAGATTTCAAAAATTATTAAAAGATTTTAGATTATATAAAAATGCTTTCAAACATTTTTTCCCTAATAAAATTTAATATTTGGTTCCTTATCCACTTAAATATATATATATATTAATATATTAATATATATATATCATATTAATAATATAATATATATATAATATATATATAATAATTAAAATGATATCTATATTTATTCTATAAGCTTACAGCCAGATCTATATCCTTTATATCGCGGTAACCATCAGTATGGATATAAGAATTCTCTAATGTTTTACTAGAGTATACTTCTAACTGTTGTTATAAAGGTTATATGAATGCGCATTTTAATGATTAATCAAATTATTTCTAAAATTTTTACATTTATTTGATATATATTAATTCAAAATGTTTCTATCGATCTAATATAAAGTCCAATTATATATAATTTAATAAACTATAATATTAAAATTATAAATTTGATAAAAGTTAAGCGAAGCTCTATCTTGTTGTCTTCGGCCCCCCCCAAAAATATAAACATAATATCATGAGATACCAAAGCGCGACATATAAGTATTCAAAATACTTAATTATATATATATATACTATATAGTAATATAGTTATATAATATATATAACCTATTATAATTATATATATTATATATACGTGAATAAATATATAATTTAATAAAATTTACGCAATTCTTAAATATTTCACTTATTTTCTCTATAAAAGTGAATAAGTATACAAAGGTTTATCCAAGATATTTATAAAATAGAAGCACCTCGCCTCCGGTTTCCATATATTCCGATTTACCAAAATATGTGCTATGGCTGAGAGAGAGAAATATAAATATTTAAAAAACAGAAATTTTTTGAAATATTAAATACTTGTATAAACATTTGGTAAATATAATATATATAAGTGATAATATATATTATATACACTATCTAATTCTATATATATGAATATATATAAGAATATATCATATATTTATAACATTGACAATATAGGATATATTAAAGTCAATAATATGTCGGTTATAATTTAAATGAGAATCAAATATTTATATATAGTAGATATTAAGTAACATATATTAATATACATATATTAATATTCGAATATAATACAATTTAATATATATAAATATATAAATATATATATATAATTACTAATATATATATTAATAATATAAATATACTATAATAATAATATCTTCATCTATTACTTAACATAATATTCCACGCAATTACTTTTGCTACATTAAATGATAATTATTTAAAATTTGTTATTTTCTAGAGCAGGTTCATTAGAATAATGTCACTTTAAGTGATATTGATCTCATGATAAGTGGAGCCTCAAAAAAAAGAAAGGAGAAGCAGAATAGCTGGAAGATTACGACTTAGCAAATGGCCAAAATTAGATAGCTTCTTTACAAAAACAGATACTGGGCATTGAGAGTACGCCCTGACTTTAGGTAAAACCAAATCTCGGTTCTCTAGAGATATCAACAAAGCTGAGGTCATTCATGTGCTTAACTGATATCGTAACCCATTTTTGTATATTACAGAACTCTTGTGTAGGTTTTGTTATTAGTTAGCTTATAGCAATATTCTTGTCACTAACTCACAATTTGAATTTGATAATCAAGAAGGCAACTTTACAGAGATTGTAACCAACAAGAGAGACTAAGTCAGTATACCTGAACATAAGTATAAGATATTTTCAAGATACCTCAAAATTAAAAATTCATACAAAAATATTGATGATAGGGCCCTATGTGAATGATTATTGACAGTACAAAAGATGACATCGCTTGTATATATGGTAGTAAAACACAAAGATCCTGGATCAGAGAATGAAGAGGTCAACACTTCAACTAATTGGTTATCATTGAAAAGTCAAAATCAGGTGTATGCAACCAAGACATAGATGATTGTTCCCAAAGGGGATATGTTTACTTCTATTCTCAAATCAGGTAGCTTGTTTTACTCAGAATAATATTTCACTTTTAATTAGTGCTATCGTGTGTAAGATAAATACTTGAGCATAGAGAATATTTCCAATTGGTAAGATGTAATAATTCATCACAGAAACTAGGTCGTGTATTCTGTTTTGTGTAATGCAATATAAAACTCTTTTTTCAAATTCTCCAAAAACCCATTTATTTCATCAGGATCGGATTTATCTGATATGTTATTGTTATATCGACAACACTTTTTACTTCGTAAAATCATGAAAAAATTTCTGTAAAACAAGTAAACTCATCGTAGATCAGTACCTTCGATAGTTTGATTATCATTTTTCACATAATACACAAGAATCAGTGGCACTCAAAAAGTTGACTGTTAACAACTGCAGATACGTATACAATTAGAACAAACGGGATACAATACTTAGAGTACTGGAAACAGCGTTCGAATTGAACGTAGTCGTTGTGGCAGAGTCAAATTTACGTGTTGAGCCCTTGGGGGGCAGATGCTGTGGGTTTTTAGCCTACCTATCGAGAAGGACAGACTCGATAAATGAACCTAACATATTTGGCTGTCGCGCACACATATGGACAATACCTTGGATTGACTTGTAAACTTGTTGCTACATATTGTTGATCCATTTTTACTCTAAGCCCTCAAATTTTCTATTGGACGATATTAAAAAGAAATATACTAGCTTAAGAGTATTGCACGTTTACTTTTTGTTAATTACATTAATTATTTTTCACTTTTGATTACACACATTTTTAGCTATTGTATTCCAAAAATGAAAAGACAATTAAATTATAAATATTTAGTTTTATAAAAATCCCAATTGTTGAATTATAATGTCGAAAATAAAAGCTAAAGTAAACATAAGAACTTGATATAAGTGATTTGCACGTATACAACACTGAATATAAGCGCAAATCTTGAGGGCTATCGGGCAATTTATTTCCATTTTAAATTTGAGGAACTTATGTAACTAAAGTTTTAAAGCATAATGCCAATTTGAGAAAATTGGTTTAAAGTCCACAGCAGTTCACTCATTAATCTACAAAATACTTATACAACGTGTATGCTACATGGCAAGAACGGATTACAAATTGCTTTGGAATGGCTGGTCCAATTTTAGGGCGTAAAAAAAAAAAAAAAAAAAAAAAAAAAAAAAAAAAAAAAAAAAAAAATATCGAATAAAACTACAGAGATCAGCATACAGCGATAATAAAGGAATACAAGTAAAATCTTGGTGATAAATTACAAAAATAATAATAATTACCAGCAAAATTGATAGAAAAAGGTTATGATTTGTAATTAGAATACATGAGGGACAAATCATTTCCTGCATGAGAGAAAAATAATAATCAAAAAGAAAAAAGAAAAAACACAAAAATTAAAAATATTGAATGAGGAAGAGATAAGTTATCTTACGCGATGTGAATAAAAGATGGTGAAGCGTGATAGTCCTATTATGAAATACCTCTCTTTCTTTTATTGCAGTAGTATCTCGGTTGGGTAATAATAAATACTGTATCTTATCATATATAAAATATGTTTTACTTTTTTTTTTTTTAAATCTATAGAATGAAATCCATTGTTGGACTTCAAATATCTTTTCCAAAAAGAAAACTCATTAGGTCTTTCGGCCTCCGTTGGTGAACTACGGTGGATTAGGGACTAATTCCCCCCCTCCGGGATAGAGTGGCTCGAGGGTCTCTCGAGAAGCCCCCCGCTCTTTGTGGGCTCAGTTTGTGAGGTGTGTTCCCGGCCAGAAACATAGGTGGAGTTATGGGTTTCTGATAACCCGTTTGCCCCGGCTACCTTATCCCCTCTCTACCTACCGGTGGGTCCATTGAAGAGGAAGGAAATGACGCGTAAGGATACTGGAAGGAAAGTATGCTAAAAAGGCACTTTAGGCAGGCCCTCTCCCCTAGTGTTATTCCGGCCCACTGGTACCGGCTCATAGATCTAACCCCCTTCACCAGAAGTTGCCCCCGATGGAAACTCGTTGAAAATACCCGGATAGGCTTTATCAAAGTAATACCCGCTCTTACAAATAAGGTTATCTATCCATAAGATCATAGGCAGTTAATTACATCAATGCTTCCAATTATAGTGATTGGACAGAGCAAATACTATTATAATATATATAGAGATACGCTACGGTAATATGCAAAAGGATATAATAATGGTTGATCAATAATTAATAAAGTAATGGCGTAGCGTAATAATCCCTAATTATATATATAAGTATATATATGGTCTCTATGTTAGTAGGGTTGTAGTACAGGGTCAAGATATATCTCCAGTAAATTTCATGTATGGTATGATGTTTCCCCTGCTCCTAAAAGCAGAGACCACAAGGGATAGACTCGCGCCATCATATTACAGCTAAATGTTAACAATATATACTAGTTTTTGTATAAATATGATTTACTAGTAGACCTAACTAAATTTTACTACAATAGTCTAGATTTATCCATCAAGGACATAATAGAGATCAATAGTTCACATCTAATGGTAATTGGGCGGTTCCTTTCATGTAAGCGCCACCAGCTATATTGTTATGGTTTTTAGACGGAATCGGCCTGAGAGGTTCTCAGAGACTTGATTTTTATTTTCTTATTGTTGTCTCAGTTTCTTTCATCTCTCTAAGCCTCTGAATTGAAATTGTTTAAAATTAAAAATTTCATACAAATATATATTTTCTCTTTTCACACTAAGTGATTCGCTATTTCTGTAAAGGTTAGGTATCTCTTTAGTTGTCTCAAAGATCTTTCTACGGACCAACAATAATGCTAGAAAGGAGTTAGTTGAGATTTGTGTTCGCTAAAAGCCTGGGATTTTAGTAACAACAACAGAATGAGTTGTCTCTTCAGAAAGGTAGTAGCATCCATGAGGTTAACACCTTAGGCCATTTTATCCAGTCTTGCGTAATTGGGAAAATTAATAATCATATTCCGGGAGAAAAGAACACACGGTAAACAATACAAATGTACATAGTGATCTCAACCTGCGGCCAGGTTTGTTGCAGGTCATCCTCTCATTGTGTAAAATATGCCCATTTACGAGACAAGTACAAGTTCTGTGTGTGACGCTGGTGCCATGGTATCTCACCAGCGGGAAAGCATAGCCAATTTTATTATGGGTGAGAGAGATAAACTCCAAAAGGAGTAAATTTGACTCCAGAAGTTCTAAATAAAATGGATAATTACCTCTATGTTATGTTTATATGGTCAACACAATAAATCGTTTAGACGAAAGGAAGAAAATCCTGTGAATATAATAAAAGTGCCGTTTCTATTGATAGAAACATGAATTCGCTATGGGTAATCACTTGTTGGTAATTCATCACTTGGTTTCTTTCATGAGTCAGTCTGATTGTATTTCTTAAATTGTATCCTTTGGGCGACATGTGGCATATTATATTTTAGAGAAAAATATAAAATTTATTAAAGATAAGGAAGAAATATTTTCATAATTTCGAGAAAGTCGTCGTGGGTGAGTATTTAAACGCTTCACCTGTTGCTTATAATAATTAATTTCTTAATTTTCAAGATCGTAAATAAAGAATGGTGATGCTTTACTGTTAGGCAAGTTCGTTAAATTTTATGAAGGTTTTCATAACCGGTCTAAATAAAAAAATCATATGATAAATATCTTATAAATACTGTATTGTTATATCGGAACCCTATATGTGCCTAATAATTTCGACTGTTTTAGCAGCCGCGGAATCATCGTAGTTTAAGTTCTTTTCGTCTAATGGCGACCAAAATGTATACTCGGGTCTCAATGTAGTGCGGCAGATGAGTAGGAGACTTAATTCCCTCGATAGTCAGCTGACACAGAACCCTCACTGCATAACGGAAATTTGATCCCGATAAATTGAGAAGCGAGTGTTCAGGAAAAAATAGGCTAGAGAATATCGTCGATAGGTTCCATTGTATCCCCTCGCGAGTTGTCGAATCCATATGGTTCGAAGAAAAGAGCAAGGTGTGGAAAAAGTTATAATTAATTTCAGTGTACGAACTCCAGATGTGTGTTTGTGGCGAGAAAAACAAAAAACCAATTTCATAAATTCAAGAATCGAGTAAAGGACCTCAGCGTCGACGAATTTTATCGAATCAGAAACATTGTTGTATAAATCTAAGAAGGATAATGTTGGCGGGCGAAAATAGGATCAGTCGTGGTTTAGATCGTCTAAAAGAGTGTATATTGCAAGTGTATTCAATACGGTCTCATTCTTACTTTCCGTGCTAACTCTATCTACTACCATATCGAGTGATATTTGTCGGTCGGAGATTCGGGTGTAATAAAAAAGGTTAATTTATACAGGAGAGACGCTCGGGCCGAAATAGGCGGAGTAGAGTTGTGTGGTATACAAACGAAGCTCTGAGATTCGCGTACTGACCCCACAAAAAGATGAATGGGATAAACCCTAGTAACATAATCCTGATTTAATAAATGTTATTAAAGATTCACGCTAAATCCCAGTATCTAACCGCCGCGGCGCTGGTCGACTGGTTATTATTCAGGGAATGGACGTAGACTCACATTCGTGGAAATGCGATATAAACTTGCAGTTTTAGTCATTACAATTGTAGCCGCGTTACCTAATGATTAAAATATATAATATTTTGAGACTCTTTTATATAGGCGAGATAAATAAAAATTAAATATTTATAGAATTTTTTGTGGAGAATGTAGTGAGAATTTTTATTTTGTTAAAAAAACAAAATTTAATGGATAAGTAATATGATAATTTTCTCAATTAAGTAGCATGGAAAACAAATAAGGGTGCTAAATCCACTAAACAACGAGATCAAACATTCTGACTATCGCAGTCCAGGTAGTATACATCTTGAATGCTCCTCATATATTTTAGGCGTGGTCAAAAAAGAAGTGCGTGGTGTAAACCAGTAATAGGTGGCGGATCACTCGAGGTTTTTACAGGGGAATATAGGAAGATATATACCGCATCATATTACTATTTAAGTTGTAAAAGGAGATAAATCGGTTTCTATATTTTTGCCTTCTTCTTCCTCACCCCTCTTTTCTTCTGTTAATGCACTGAATTCAATTATACGCTTCCAATCATGCATATCCAAAAAGGTTATGTTAAGAAGATCACATAGACAAGTTATTAAAAACGAATAGGTGCATACGTAAAAAAAGAACAAGGTATGAATATGTTTATGTGAAGCCCGTTGTCTGGGATTCATACGGTAATGATATTGTATATCTAAAAAAAGACTCACCATAATAAAAGGAAACAAATAGCTCGGGCACCAAAACGGAACAGGTAAGAATCGGACACAGCTCAAGAGCCCGGTACCAACTAGAAGAATTGATTAGGAGGGTAGATGACAAACCAAAATACCGTTTCTTGAATCCGAATAATGCTGATCTCACCAAGGCTAGATATTTGCTAGTTTTATCCTCTAATTGGGAGTTACCAAGTGGCGTATTTGTGATAGGCAACAGGTCTATGTCTACCGATTTTTCGGGAATTGAAATAGCTGCATCTGGGAAGGTTATCACGCGATAGTGACGTCGAGAAAAGATCATAAGTTGGCTGCCTATGTGTATAGTTCTCACGAGAACGGCAGGAGCTCCATGGATGGTTTGGTCGCCAATCATCAATAGGAATCAGTCGGGTTAATAAAGTTATAAATAAAGTTATGTGATATTGGAGAATGATGAAGTTACTGTACCCAAAATCGATAGTTGTGCTCCTTCTATAGAGATAGAATTCAAATGATTATTCGAATATTCGGGATTGTAGTGATATTGTTAAATTTTTTTGTAGGCTCCATTTTGAGATGTCCTCACCGTATTTATTAATGACATACGAGAGGATCGAAAAAATCTAAAATTTCATAATAAATTTCAGTATGAAAACGAATATAAAGTGTTTTCACCAAGGGCGTAGCTATATCCCAGAAGTTTCTTGCAAGGGGGGTGTAGTATGTTAGAACTTTTACTTTCGTAAAGTCCGAAAGAATTTGCCAGCGCACCGGGAGGCCGGTTTCTCCATAAGATTTTGGAAGCACACTGAAGCGAAAAAATATCATTAAATATAAAAAACACCAGATGAAGTACACAATCTAGGTTAATTCTGGTCCCAAAGTTATTAAACAGAGATGCCCATTTGATTTGTCGTCTTCGAATCTGAATATCAAAGCGGGCCAATTTCCCTGTGCCCTCTCATTCGCTTACTTTGGCCGGAAAGCTGTTGCTTGACGATAATTCTTATTTTGATTTTCAGGATACATTTGTGTCTAAACGCTCATAATAATACTATTAAAACCTTACAGACGATTTAATTCACTCAAGAATAAGCCACATTATTTTTAACAATGCTCTAACTATATTTTCTCCCGTATACGGTCGTATAGGTATATAATTTACTAGTTACAGTAGAAAACATCGTAGGAATATAAATTTACAAAGGAGAAAGTGATAGGTATTTCATACTAAAAGATAGTCGGTTTTACGTTTTGGGAAGGATAGGACGTAATAATAGATACTGACATATTAATTTTACTAGTTAGTTCAATTCGCATAGGAAATTCCTATAGTCTGTATACGTTTATAAGTACTCGATTTCGCAATCGTGTATCTAAAGATTTTCCGAATCCCAAGATTATTCAGATATATGTATTTTTTTTATTGATAATGTGCGCTTGGGCACTTACATGATATATAATATATACTACCGTTTGTAATATAGAGATGGCTACTTGGTTTACGGATCGTACACCCTAGGATTGGAAATAGGTAATGTCGTTTAAAAGATACCAAAGAAAACATGCAGAGAGATGATAGTCTTACTTCGCTAAGATAATTGAGAGGCAGAGTATGACGAAGGTATATTTCATCTCATTTTCTTATATCATAAAAAACTTGTGTTTAGTTTTAAATTTCTTCAAAAAATTTCATCAAATGATTTATGATTTTACAATCATTCCTGTAAGAATAATACGAAGAGAAAATTGCTTGATTTGGCAATGTCCGTAATATATTTTAGGAACCAGCAATTTACTTCATCTTCTTTTTTCGAATTTCATCCTTTTGAATAATGAAATTATCACGTGAAATTATATCGTAATTCTTGTTGGAGTATGTGATTTTTATCCTTAACTGATAGACTGTACGCATTATTTCGAAAAGTATTACTTTACTGTGTCGAGTATTTCTATTCACGCACTATTAATGAAAATATGAGGTGTGTAATTTTTTGTTGAGATATACAGGAGGTA
Source organism: Trachelipus rathkii (assembly GCA_015478945.1). Taxonomy (NCBI): domain Eukaryota; kingdom Metazoa; phylum Arthropoda; class Malacostraca; order Isopoda; family Trachelipodidae; genus Trachelipus; species Trachelipus rathkii. The sequence goes on along the minus strand of JABUQX010124395.1, from coordinate 15,290 downwards.
TTATTGTCTGGCACTACAATTCATACAAGTGCAATAGATGAGCGTTATAAAAGAAGGCCATCACTCTATCCCGTGCTCTACGGTAATTAGGAGAAAGATTAACCTAATATCACATAGTTCCCGAGACGAAAAACAGAGAACAATTTCATAGTATCTAGTATTTTCACCATCCAGGATATTTAACGTGTCGAGTAGCCTAATAGTTTCGCCATATGCCCAATGGAATCCTTACATGGTATAAAATCAGTGCAAAAAACCCGGTAGCCACTTTTCAAAACACACAGACCAATGATCCGTGTATCGGCGCTCCAAATCTGGTTTAAACAGCAACACCTCCACATGTTATAGGTTAGGTGTAGGACGCTCTAAAAATATATATTATGATGAGAAATGTCTCCAATCAAATGCTATCCCCGTCGTGTATGTCTTAGTAATCTTACTAATTCATACAAAATTATCCTTAATTTCGAGTTAACACGATATATAGAGAGAGATATCAATAATGAAAAGAGACGATTCTCCATAAATTATGAATTTAAGAGGCTGACCGTATCCGCTTGGCATCCTGACTATGACTTTAAAAAAGTCATAGTACAAAATTTGGGTATAATAATAATATATGATGTCGCATCTTTCTCTATATTAGCGACAGAGAAATAAGAAATTAAATCAGTTGAATTTTTTTTTCTATCTTTATTCTTTATCATATATTTTAACTAAAAGGAAGTTTCTGCATTATTTCAACTCTAAGCATCAAATTCTCCAAATAAACATAGGGATTCACAACCTACGAGAATCACCATGGACTCCACATCGTGTTCGCTCACGCAATTAACATGGGAACTCTGAATAGATTTATGTCTTAAAAAGATCTATTATACAGTTCTTCCCCTTTACATAAACACTATTCAAACTAAGTATTAAAAGTTGTTCTAAGCACAAATAATATTTTTCCCATAGGTTATATCAATTATTTCCGCAGTTGTAGCAAATAAACAGGACAATTCAATATCTTCCACTGAGCTTTGCGACCTCCTTCTTTTTAATTATACTACCTGGCATTTCATCCCCAATTCCCTCTGGGAAACAAGAGATCACAGTCATTGTGATGTGAATAAGCAATGATTGGCTTCTTGAACTCGATATTTTCTTAGGATCCGAAAATTATTTACAAACTCACAACAACAGACACCAAGATATTTACACCACCCCAAATACCATTCTTTTAGCACCACACAACCATTTCTATATCGCACTACATACTCGCGCTAATAATAATAATAATAATAATAAATCAACCGAGCAAAATCCCATTCCACAGTCTCCTCAGATACATCCTCTGCTGGCACAGCCGATGCAACAACAATTACAGGTGATGCAATTTCTATCAAATCATCACAAATTATATCATCAGAGTCCTCATCTTCAGAATGATACAGTGTCATATCAACAACCTCTACCTCATAGTTTATATGATCCTAAAGTTGAACAGGTAATCAATTACGAAACAGAAGTGTATCGGGTATTAAATTCGGATATTAACGTTCATGAAAATCGTGTCTTATACCAAGAAGCCATTCAAAAATTAAAAGCTCTTAAAGAATTACATCATCAAATCTAGCAACGGATGTAAAGCCTGAAGTGAAAAACGGAGATACTTTTAAAAATATCATGAAGGAGAGCTTGCCAAATAGAGGTGCAAAGCAGGACTATCTTTATATAATATTTTGAAAGATTAATTATCATGGAATGAATTAACACAAATCATTATCGATGATGAAATAGTCAAAGGATCAAATATTGTGGATTTGATAGTGGATCTTTCACGTGAATGGAAGAAGGATCCTGTAGCTGGATGGCACAATATCAAACAAGAACTTTAGACTATTAATTTATCCCGAACTTTAATCGTAAATAAACAAAGATTAGCTGACTTTTTATAATATTCCCATATCTCATACCGAATCAAGTTCCTTCAGGTTACTCTGTACGCTCAGAATAAATTTAATAGCGTGTTACAGAGGAAGAATAGAAATATATCTCCTTAAATAAAACTAGTTGCGATTAAATCGTATCAGTATTAATCTATATATATCATTTGAATCTGTATCATTGTATATAAATAAATATGTTATTTTAGCCTTTTCTTAAACTCTTTTGTATAACTTTATATCAATTTTTTTGGTTCAAATATATAAATTTATACAACTATTATATATATATTTATAATTATATTTATATATATATATATATATATATATATATATATATATAATATATATATAATATATATATATCTATTATTATATATATATATATAAAATATATATGTATTTTTTTACACTTTATATATAGTATAATATATTATATAGTATTTTATATATATATATACTTACTTAATTATTATATTATTATATAGCGTTCTACATTGCCTTGTCGTAGCCAAGCATGTAGGCAAAAGGAGTAAAGATACTTCAATCTGAGGAACCAAATAGTTTTGGAGGTTTCACTAGGTTCGCTTCTAAGGTATCCTAATATTGAGAAAAAAGAATTACCAAATGCATCATGTTTAAGGGTCGCGAAGAGGCATTTACTCCACATAAACCTGTAAGAAAAATATGTTCCTACGGCGGAAAACCATATCTCCGCAAGCTCGATAGTGTATGGCAGATAGATTTATCGGAAATGATGATTAAATATAGTTCTTATAATGATGGATTTCAATACATACCTTTTTACTATTGATATATTACTCTAATACTGTGGTGAAACCCTTAAAATGATTATATGACAGATGCAGCAGCTGTTACTATGAATATAGAGGATGAGCGGGAAACCCTAATCATTTTGGACAGATTTCAGGAATGGAATATAGGTTTCAGAGCTGACTTGGAGTACTGGTATAAGCATTACAATACATTTCCGTAAACAAACGGCTATAAGTTGAAAGAGTCCAGCTTACTATTAAAGAACGCATGCATAGGTAGTTTACTAAAATGAATACTTTTAAAATATAATGATATACTTGACCATCTAGCTTACTCTCTGATAACAGATCTACCATACGAACTATAAATATCAACTCTTTGAATTGTTCAAAAACTAGAGGCCATCGAACATATCTGTATGAAAAAGAAAATCAAAATAAAATATAATAATCGGGAATAAAGGTGAATGACTATTAAGTAGTATCTCGAGACAGAAGAAATGAGTAGAAAAGGATATTGAATCCGGATTGGTCTATTGCTAGAACGTTTATATTTAGTGACAAATATAGCGTATCCTTTGTCCACCGTGATAGTTTAAAGATAATATATACTATCTGGAGGATTTTAGATGTAAAATAATAAAGGGGATTTTACAACAGAAATACAAAAAGGAGGTTCAACCCTTACTCACGAAATATAACTAATGAAAAAATATTAGTTCGACAAGGTTCAGGGGGGGGGTGGAGGGGTGGGGGGCGGGGGGGGTGGCCATAGTAGACAGTATGTTGGTGTAAAATGGAGGGAAACCTGCTTATGTAAACCGCTTGAGTATAGGAATAGCACAGGGTTGTTGAAATAGGTTTAACTGGAATTATTAGAGTCGAGGTTTGTCATGGTAGAATTCAGCTGGGGAGTGAGTCGTGAGGAGGTTCATCTCTATGTAATTTCTGCCGTCTTCGGCCTTCTGTGGGGATTATGCATGTCCTGATAAGTGTTAACGTCTCGAGTTTAGAAACTTGTGTTTAATTAATCTATACAAGCTTGAAAGAGGCAAGAGGAATATGAAGTAGGACTATGTGAAATGATTATTAAATAGTTACAGACATAGAAAATGCCTCACAATGAATCTGATGTATGGGTACAGAGTGTTAGAACTGTGTTGTTGAAAACTATATTACAAGTGAAGATACTCTTATCTGACGTAGGCCGTGCCACATTGGTACCAAAAGAACTTCTTTGAAGAATTTACTTTGTGAAGGCATATTTTAACATCGTACCTGCTAATTTATTAGTTACTTAAACGATCTTTTGATATGGGTATTAGTGTAAGGACCTTGGTATACAAAACTGAAATGCATAATGTAGATAAAGTAATAATATCTTAGAATCAAAAGTAATTGTAACCTGCGAGATCGTGAATATGTTTTTTCTAGACGTTGCACCATGACCAGCGAAAAACATATTCGTCAAACGTATGCTGAGTTGGATATACTTCATGATATCGCTACTATGTTGAAGAGATTTATACTATCTATAGAGAATTAATCGCATGGCTCCACATCTTAAAAAAGATGAAGCAGATCGAGTACCTGCATTAACATGCACCCCATCGAGATGCTCAATCACCCAGTAGCAGTATATAAAAATATAATTGATCATCATAAGTGTAAATACTAAAAGCCTCCCTGTTATTAAGAGTAGTATATTTTCCCAAAGAGATTAAAGTTATAACATTCCCTAATTTTTATCTACCTCTGAATAATCAAATTTTGACTCTGTACGCATGCATTTAAAAGAGCAGAATAAATCCCTTCCTTTAACAATTTACGGCGCATTTTATGCAAAGTCAATTGAAATAAACAGATGCAGTAATTACATTCTAATGTCTTATATTATAAGAGGTGTAGGCAGATATATTTTTTTCATTCATTAACCTACTCTCACAGTGTTAAGATAGTATAAGAAAGACACTCCTGAATAATGCGACGAAGAAAGGGTATCAGGATCCAAAAGATGCAAGGGCGTGGCCTTGTGGATTTGATTGCCAACACTATGGAGAAGTGCAAGCCTCTACTCAGGAAGTGGGGAATATATTGAGTAAAAAAGCTATAAAACAGGTTTGCATGACTTTCAGATAGTTGCGCAGGAAATAATCCTCGCTGCAGCATGTAAAAAAGACGTATTGCATGTTCAGATGAGATGTTGGATGATGTTAGCTAACAATAAGGCCTAAAATGTCAGTCCAAAGTCGAGGTACTGCTATTTGAAAAGCAAACAGAGATGAACGAAAAAACCTAAAGAAAAATTTGCACTAGTCCTCGGATCTTTTTTAACTGATACTTTTATACGAGTGGGTATTACTGTATATTAAGATAAGTTTCATGAAAATTCATTATACGCCAGAGCTCGCACATAAAAGATGCATTTCTTCATCCTTCTAGCTGTTGTAAGAGTGAATTGAATCTCTTCTTCATTGAACCTTACACAAATTAGCGTAAACAATTCCAACTATATCAGTCATTAATCCTAGCATTCAATTACCAATACATATGTTCCTCTAGGTCCAATATTCCAGGCACTTCGGATCAATACCTAGATCCCTCTAATGTGTTTATAAGTAAAAACGAAATTGACAAAACCTGATGTTACAGATCTTCTTCGGGTGATGACCAATAGTATATAACAGAATCAAATCCTGTTCACATGTTTCACCAGTTGAAGTTAATCTTAAGAACTTCACTAGTGCGTCAGCTGCTAATATATCCTTAAAAGCATATATAAAATTTGTTAATAATATTCAACGATGCTAAACAATCTCATTACAATCAATGTTGGCTTTTAATAGTTTCAAAAGAACTGCACATATATGTAAAGCAGCTAAAAGTCAAAAAATAATACTTAATGAATTTTTACGTCGCATTTAAATGCTATATCATTCTCCCAAGAAGATCATCTAATCATCTAGATAGACTACAGAATCATTTATCGCGGTCCAATCTAAATTTGCTCTTAAAAATAAAAAAGTAAGCCTACGCCTACAGCTGTGTGTCCAGGAACTGTTTTCAAACTTTGGAGCTTATCTCTATGTTAAAAGTGAAAATTATCAACCACACACAATTGAAATTGAAATCCTTTTGAATACTACAGCAAAGTACCCTATTAAGAGAGTTGAAACCAAATATTTAATTTCACTCAAGGTTTATCGAGTATTAATATACATTGTGAACGGAAATGTACCACAGAAAGTAATAATAGGGATTGTGGAAAATGAAGACTACTCAGGAAATTATAAAAAGTCACCCTAAAAATTCACACCTTTCGGACTTAGGTAATCAGTACATGTGAATGGCCTTCCTCACGGCCGTGATAATGAAATGTTATACAACGGACCTATCTCTCTACCGGCCGTTTTTACGACTTAAACCAATACGTATCATGTAATGATAGCGGACAGCTTAATTCTTGAAAGAATACGCAAAGAATTAAATTATACGCCTATGCATCTCACAGCCGACCTCTTCAGCTTGTAAGGCCTATCATTGTTTAAAACATTGAAAAAGCACCTTAGACTAGTCTCTCTTTGTATAAGTCTACATCACCCATCACTATAGTGGTCTATCTTGAGCATCCTCAATCATTGGAAATTGACAGAGCTAAACGCAAGTACTTTGAATTATTAAATGAATGAAGAGGAAATTAACAATCGTGTAAAAAAATAGACCTCGCTTTATGTTAGGGGTGTCCTATTAACGAACATAAACTCTGTAAGTTGGAGAAGGATACCTGCTTCATATTACAGCCTCTACATCAGCTCAACAGGACATTGGATTTCCGTTATAGAGCAAAAAACGACACTGTTCACATAATTGATTCTTTGAACTTAAAAATTATATTGAACAATCATTATATCACCTTATTTTAATACTTTCTGTAAGTTGTGTAAAAACTGTCTTACCCTGTTCAACCCTTATATTAATTAATGTGCTGGATCTATTGTATTTATTTCAATATATGCTTTTTAAATAATGATATGTTATCATGAGAAACTTTAAATATATTTGATGCCTAAAAAATTGTATGTCAATGATTTTATAGTTTCTAATTATGTAATAAATGCTTTAAAATGAAAAACGCGATTTTACTACCCTTAAACTCGTATATATTTAAAAAAGGTTTTTAATAAAATTTCGTTTAATTGTAGTAAAATAAAATGTTTATAAATCAGACACTGCGTGTGTTTTTCATACATTACAATTTTTAAATAAAAAGTATGAAAACAAAATAAAATAATAGTAAAAGATATATAAATTGAAAACATTTAAAAGAACAAAGTAATAATATACGAGTAAAAGCAAGTAAAGCATCATGAGTAAACAGTCTTTAAACAAGTAATACATATGAGTTAAACAGTAAAACAAAGTTAAAGCAGTAAAGCAGAAAATAAAATACATGTTATGTTATGAGTTAAAGCAAGGAAAACATCGAGTTTAAGCAGTAAAGCAGTAAAACATATGAGTTAAAACAGTAAACATATGAGTTAAAAGCAGTAAACATACGAGTATGCAGTAAAGCATTTAAAACCAAAGAGGCAACTAATCCTTTGTGCTAGTAACACCTATTGATTTACTGATTACTGCTTTAAGATATATTTATAAATATATGAGTTAAACAGAAAAACATATGAGTTAAACAGTAAAGCAGTAAAACAAAAAGAATACTAATCCCTTTGGGTAGTAACACCTCTATGATTCTCTGATTATACGCTTAAGGTATTGAATGTTAAATAAATACTATGAGTTTAAACAGATTAAACATATGAGCAGAGTTAAATGCAGTAAACAATTGAGTTAACAGTAAGCCAGTAAAGCAACACACAATACAAGTACCCTTGTGCTGGTAACACCACTTTATACATGAATTACGCTTTAAGGTATGTTAAGTATATGTTTTTATAAAATTTCGTACAATGAAGCATAATGAATGATCATAGTATATTTGAAAAGAAATTTTTCGAATAGTTTACATGATATGCATATTTTCGCTCGCGCTCAGTAATATTGCGGCTGCGGTGTAACCGTTTGTCACGCCGTGCGCGGATTTACGCGGAAAAAAAAAATTATTATGCGCCTGCGGGTGCGCATACGCGGCGGCGGTTTACGCTGGTTTTTAACCTCATTGCGAAGTGCGAGCGCCACCCGGACGGTTCGCGGCGGCCACCGCGGACGCGACTTCGGAAACGGTTCTTGCGTTCACTGTCTCAAAGTGTAACTCTTATGATATATATTCTGTCGTAGCTATAAGTTAGAAAAAGACTAACTCATAGTAGGAATCATCCAGCAACTTGTAATATACACTAATCGATTCCTCATACCTTATAACCTAAGGGTAGGAACACCCATATTAGGGCTATTCTAGGCTCAGAGGAGGCTAGAAAAAGGCTTGGAAAAAAGTGGCACTATTGGCACTACATGTGCACTCATGGCACTAAATATGGCAACTCACTCTGGCAATGATTTTGCACTCACTGCATCTTGATCATTCATCACTTTGCACTTAACTGGCATTCATTTTACTCATAGAAAAGTAATTGCAGCTTCTTTAAGGCCACTGTCAAAGGAACTATAGGGCAAAGTTGACAAAAATATAAATTTGGACGATGACGTCATCAAAAAAAGATACAAGTCCAAAAATTGGTTGCCAAAATTGCTCCCTGGAATACAAAAGGCTTGGGCCAAAATAGGTCTGCCGAAAACAATTAGGATGGCCAAAATAGTGTCGCGCCAAAAATTACCATGGTTGACCAAAGGTCGGTAGGTGTCTGTATCGGTGACGTATAAGTTTTAAATGTAAGTTACAGTCTTATGGGGGAGTGTAAGCTGCATAGGAATGTGTTAAAGTGTTTAAGGTGTGTGTGTGCACGTGTGTTAGTTAGCGTGAGTTTGAGAGTGATAGGTGACACGTGTTTCTCCTTTAAAAATATAATATATGCACACTTAATATTATATAATATTTCATATATATATATATATTAATATAGATATAATATATTATATAATATAATATATACATTACGTACCACGTGTGTGGTGTGTGCGTGTTGGATGTATAGTTCAACGTGTTCGCTATATATTATATATACATATATATATATAATATATATATATATATATATATACATATATATTTTACATATATAATATATATATTTCTACAAATTAAGAAATAAATATATATAATTAATATATACTATATATTATATATATATATAATATATGCGTGTGCCGTGTAATAATATATATATATAATATATATATAATAAATATATATATATATATTATTAATATATATATATATTATATATATATATATATATATATATATATATATATTTTAACATATAATATATATATATATTTATAATATATATATATTCTTCAATATGGAAAAATATTATTATAGCTGAATCTCATCCTTCATTTTGACCATAGCAGGAGTTGGAATAAAAAGACCGCATTCTTTAGATTATTTATTACAATCCTACCAAAAAACTTCCATTAAAAATATAGATCGAAAGACTATCTCCAAAAAATACAGTTCCTAAACTGTATCCGAAAAAACTAAAATAAAGAAAATGAAACTACATAAGTTATTGTATCAGTTTTAAAAAATGCATTAGCTGTAATTAAAATCAATAGTTTTTTTTACAATAATGATTTTACTAAATATTAAATAATTAAGTAAATTTTTTAATTTACACGAAATGTTTCCAATATAATAAAAAATATTTCATAAAATTCATTTTTAAAACAAAAACAGGAAAAATATTTATTTTACATCATATTTTATAAAAATAATAAGTATTAATTGCAATATAATAATTAATATACAATATCCACAGCTTCAAAGATAATTAACAAATATATATTCATGAATGGTGGTCATCTTTTTTTAAAACAATAAATATTACAAAGAAAACACATTTAAGCTTATATTATTATTATTATTATTATTATTATATTCATTACTTATTATTATTTAAATAATTTATCATTATTTTTACAGGCGATGGAAAAAATCCTATGTGAGAAACACCTTTTGTCTATCTCACTATCTCTTTTACCTGTTTTAATAGTTATTTTTTTTTATTAAAATGAAAAAAAAAGGAAAACAGCAATAACAATTTTGTTACATATATATTATATATATATAATACTATATAATGCACAAAAACAATATTACTACAAAGTTGTAATGTCACCAAAAATTTCTATCTCTATTAAATTTCGCGCCTATAACAACTATTAGGAGCTATTTATCATTACTTTTACTTAAGCAATCTCAGCCCAACAAACGACTTCTTGTATACAACTCTTTTTTAAAAGGTCGTATCCCTCTCACTTCCTAGTTTCATTTCTAAAGCCCTTAAAAAAGTTTCTCCTCCTCATTCGCCATCATTCTCTCGGTCTTTCCATCCCTTTCCCTGAAGTGAAGTCTTAAAAGATTCTTGGAATAAATTAATTTAAATCTAGGATTATTCCTTAAGATTAGGATAGATTAGGAATGAAATCCCAGATGAGAGAAGCTATGATTCACAGAGCTGATTTCAAACCATGGCGCAAACTTTAACGATCCAAAGCGTAAAGAAATGGTGACTCAGGTCATAAAAACGATATTAAAAGAAAATTTATTAAACAAAAAATGTTTGAAATTTACAGAAGCTTGAGAAGTGGATTATGAAGCAGAAATTTGTTTTCATATATAAGTTTATTCCAAATCAAGAAAAGTATTTACTTGATTTATTTATTGAAAATCTAATCCAATAGATCTGCCTTCAAAAAAAAAATTCATAAGGATTTTATTTCTCCATTAGTACTATAAACTTATAATCAAAAATTAGAAATTCATAAAGGATATTAGTCCAAGTTAGCAATGTTAGAATATACTTCCACTTCTTGAGAAGTAGATTGCCTATATGGAATAGGTGGTGGCATCGGAGGTTTGGGTATTAATGATTGTCTAATTTGAGAGGTTGTACCACAGGCTCAAATTCAATTTGTTCGTGGGGAATTGAAACTGGGGTTTACCCTTCTAATGGAAAGGCTTGACCATGGCATAATATTTAAGGGAACTTCTCATGCGTTCTTGAATTTAATTCTATTCAAACATTTTCTCACCAATGCTTTTTTAATAAATACTTGAATAAAACCCTTTATCTTCCCCAAGAAAATGAATAAAATAACATACGACGAATTCGATACGAAATATGGATAGAATTTAACTTGAGGAAAAGATATGGAAGTAAATGGCCGTGCCGATGGTGATTATTAATCACACGTCTTAGTGCTGCTTGCTTGCTCATCAACATCTTCACTTTGTCACTATTGAACAACTATCTAGACCATCATTTTGCACACTTGGCCATCGATATATTTGCGCAAACTCTAACAGTTGCTAAACATCTTCTCTGACGGTTCTACATTTCACCGATTTATACCTACTAATACACTGATGCATCTAAAAACTCTCCTTACTCCGCCTCGCATATCGCTCTGCGTCATTCATAGTAATGAAACCAGCACTTAATACCTATACAATAACTCCCTACTAAATCTTACCTAGAAGTGAGCAGATTTATCACCTCTCAGACATAATTCTATATACCATATACCACTTTTTATACCGTCAACGCAGATAATCACATACATCTAGTTACAACCTGCCATGCGAGGTACAACACTGAACTAAATACAACCTGCTTATTCTACTCCTACTCATGCCCATGTATTAATCCGGTACACAAATCGAACAGAGTCTATCCACCCTAGGATAAATGAAGTCTCAGAACTCTTTTTCTCGCGACGAGTCAACTAGAAGGCACACTCACCACATTTCCAGCTATAACAATTTTAGCTCTAAGCGAGTTAACGGTCTGAGTATCGTCTCCTGATTAGACCATTATAGTTTCTCTTATCACTGCACACTTGACAGAGACCCAATCAGCGTAGTCCCATAAGTACTTTCACTGCTAGACTAGTAAACTACCATCCTAACAGCCCTAATCCACGACGACAACGCAGTGTACTAGTCTATGCCTCGCGATTCCACATGAGACAGCGATTAGAAGCTGTCTATCGTCATAAAGAATCACGGCTACCACCACACCCCCTCGCCGAGTTCCTTATTCCCCTCGCTCTATTGCTTCTACCGCACGACCCTAGACTTTCTCATGCATCAGTACTCGGAAGATTACTACAGTGCATGACCAACACTCACTGAAGCTCATATATCTCACCGTCCTGCTCCGCATCTAATTACATTATCAGAATATCACATACGATCAATTCGCGCTGCACCTGTCAACTCCTGATACAATTTTAATCGGCTTACTAGTTTACACTCATCCGAAATAACCATGAATTTCATATTAAATGGACCTCCACTGTAAGCCATCGTTGGATCAATTAGTATTCAACTTATTCATGAATTAAATTATACTATTTGCAAAAAGATCACGAAATTATTCTTAATTAGAATCCAAGTAAATTGACTTATTGTCCCGTTGCGCATTCTTAGTCCTAATGAGCGTATGATCAAAAAAATTATGAATAATATATGGTAGTTGTTAGTATTACATGAGCTCATACTAATGCGTAGATGAATAATATCAGACATCGCTATTGTGTCCATATTGTACCATAGTACTGTAACAAAACAGTATGCGGGCATTAGAAGTCATTGATAACACCTCTTACGCTTCACTCCGTTGGAGTTTTACGCTAAAGTTTCGTAATCAGACTCTTGCATACACCCTAATATATGATTTGTCATATCACATAGTAGTTATTCACCTTGTAACAGAACATTTGCCAACTAAACTCGCCTACGAGTAATGATTTACCTTCACTGGTTACGTTGTTGAGGAGAGCTCTGCTAAATATGTCTTTGAAACTCAATGAAACTTTTCGTAGCTCACATCGAATAATATATAAAAAATTCCTGATAGATTCGCGGGTATTTGAGTTAGAACTGTTCTTTAAGCTTCTCATACTTAAATATATAAGATTGACAGAAGCTACTTGCCAATAAACGCGCTAATCATTGTAATCTTCTCTGTTCTCTAAAACTCTTTTAAGTTGTTTCTACTAGTAGGCCTTCCCTTTCGCCAGCGCTATCACATATGATCAATATCTACACTAGCATCAACTCTGCTACTCACCCCGAATCCGAAGCATATCTATATTAATCCTAGCTTGAGTGCAACCCATCGGTAAGCGCTTTATTTTAATGCAATTAATTTAAGGGATACTACCTTTGTTTCTTTTAATGGCTTTCTGACAAATTCCATGTTGACGCTCGTTCATTTACTGATATTATAAAAATTAATATTAAACGCCGGCAAAAATTTATCTTTTATAATAGTTAATCTTCATCTTTAGTGTTCTTTATAAATATCGTATCAATTTCAATGATCTTTCCTCGGATGCTACCTCAAGAATGGTCACTACTCCTCTTACAACACCTTAGTCAACGAGTCATGTCACCACAATACTGAATCACTTCCCTTGATATAATTAGTAATACTCTTGCATCCGGTAGATTAGATCACCCCAAATATGATACGTATCTTTCCGATCGCTAAGACTTCACTTCTTTTAGTCTTCTCAGCTTACTGTCGCATGTAGCGATTTTAGTTGCGGGAAATGACTAAAGGCAGCGTACTCGCTCCTGCGCAGCATTAAAATGAAACGTACATGACGCAATAACATGACTACGCCATCACCTAGTAGAAAATCCTTGTGACTACTGGTGCAGCTACCATTCTTCACTATCTCCACCATATACTAGAGCTATACATCGGCTATGATGCGACGCTATTATACGACTGTCCGCGATCTCAGTTTTTCAATCCAGCTCTCGAGACACGTACTCGTGTCCATCACCTCCCCTGTATTTCTACCGTCTGCTATCTTCATTATACTGGCGATTAAGATAATACGTCTAATGAACATCTTTCGAATTCAACATCCAAACGACGATGACGCAGTTAGAATATCCACCTTTCTTAAGATATGTTACTGTCGCTATTACACTCGCGCAATAGTTCAACTATAAAGTCTCAGCATCTCTCATACTCTAATAAGATCTACTACGACTATCCAGCCTCTGCAGACACAACACTAATATCAAGCTACCTGCGAGATCATAACTCTCACACTAGTATTGATCAGCTCCCGCTTCGACTATGACAGACAACTTTACGTCTCCTGACTGACATGTATAGACTACAATCGACACAGACAAGACATCCATCAATACATGCGTGGCATTATCATGATACAGATAGAAAATGATACGTGCTCTCTATCGGATTCTCGCTATATAGTATATCAGATATCACCATATCCACATGCACTGTCTGTACTGTCTCTAACCATAACCTCCATTCTGTCATATACACTTGTCAGATAATACGAAAATTAAAATTAAAAGAAGATTAGTATAGCATGGAGCAATTAATATCAATAAAAAGTTCTTCGAGGTCTACTCACGCCTACATACAATCTACTTACCTCACACCTCCACACGTAATCAACCACAACATTCAGGCATCTATTAAGCGAAACAGATATCTCTAAATCAGCGCACTCTCTAATCATCTAAACGCTATTCAATCTATAATACTGATCTACTCAATTAACACGCAAAAATCACAAACGCACATTGCTCAATGCTCTTACTATGACTCTTAGCGATACTTCAATACCTAATATTAACGTCATATAAAGCCTAAAATACACTAAAAAAATAAGTAATATTAGCCCTTAACTTCTACATTACTTTAATTAAAATAATTAAAAGAATTCAGACCTACCTTAATTTACTACTGATAAATATTGATTATATATTATTTATTATTCCTAATAATACTACATAACTAAAATTTTTCGATTTTATTTTGCTTTTATCTTCTTTTAAACAAATAAAAAAAACTAATAATAAGTAAAACACCATGTTACTAATAACACCAAATTATAAAAGTATATTATACTATTAAAATCTTAATTATTTATCATTGACATAAGTACGAACGTAAATTAAAATTTTTATTCATTTTTTTATGGTTTTTAGTTTCAAAAGAAAAAAGATAAATAGACCCCTGGGGCAAAAGAAATAAAATTTTTTATAACCCGAATTCTAACGGACCAATAATTAAAATGTCATACTACTACTATACTACTCTTTTACAAATCTGATGTTCTATGTTTGAATAGACCAAAGTTCATATATAAGTCTGTGCGTATTTGTGTAGTAATATGACATCATACAACTAACCTAAGGTAAGATGAATCACAAATAAAATACAATTAATAATATTTATTTACAAAAAAGAATTTTTACAATTCTGAAGAGATTTAGACAGGAGTGCCAGGAGGACTGGAAGCGTATTTTCCTTATATCATACTCTAATGCAAAACAACTGGGCAGGTTTCTCTCAACACGTTCAGAACGGACTCTTTGTTGTGCTTTATCCCGTTCTTGGCTGATCTTAGTGCGGTAGAGAGTGAGGAATTGCTCTTCTCT
>JABUQX010124394.1:25000-39418 GCA_015478945.1 Trachelipus rathkii | reverse complement strand
AAAAAAAATAAAATAATAAATAAAAACCAGTCCCGAATATCCCCAGAATTCAGTGATGGGTAAAATTAAAAATTTCAACACCATCATGCATTTCAAAACTATTTTGACGTTATGCAAATATGCTTAAATTTAGACTATTTTTCATGGTATGTAGTCCTTACCGTACATTCATGTTTCAGATCAAAATCAGAGGCTTTGAGTCCGTTAAATTTACAAGAATCGTCCATAATACAATATGATAATCTATTTGGAGCCTTCACACCTAGTAAGGGTCATTCCTTAGAGATTTCTTTTGTTTACGAATTTCGTTATTTACAACGTCATTTCAAAGCAAGTTAAACGGAATTCTGATTATATATATAAATATTACTAATATATTTTTTAGTATATTTATATAATTTATATATATGAGGATAATATATTATTATTTTTGATTATGTATTGTATATTATATATATTATATATACCTTTTTTTTATATATTATATATAATATGTATTATATAATATAATATAGTATATCTGGTTATCTGTAAGTATTCTTTGTAAACTGAGTCAGCCCAAATTGGAGATCAGGGAAATGGTTCCGGACATCACAAAAATTTCCCTACTAGCTCACGCGAGAGGCGTTAGGATAGTGATTAGGCCTTAAGGTTTGTTTTTAGGTTAAGTTTTTGTTGGGCAATCGTTAGAGAAACTAAAATTTTTTTTTTTTTTTATGAATGTCGACCCATTTGGGTATAAGTCCTCTCCCTACTCTCACCCCCATTTCCTTTCCCTCCCCTACATTCCGCGAGACACGTACCTGAACCACGGTATATTCAGGAACAACATAGTAAATTCTAACAATTAATTAGATGCCTAATATGAAAGTCCATCCATACTGCCCTGTGGGATTAGTATTTAGACAGGTTTATTAATTGACACCAATGAAGAACTATCTCATAATAGATACCACTATATTCAGTTTGTTTAATATAAGATCTTATAACTGATGTATAATGCATGGAGAAAAGTTTACCGATTATAATATATTATTATATATTATATTATATATTATATATATATCTGTATATATATATTATTTATATTATATTATATATATATATATAGTATATATATAATATATATATATATATATTCTATATTATTAGGTCAGCGTCTGAATTAGCCGTCAGTATATTATCTTAAATACTATTATGCTAATAAAACGGAATATCATTGCTGGATTAGCGTCCATGCTGGCCTCAGAAATGTTTTAAAAAAAAAATAAAAAAAAAATATCATCTCACTACTATTCGTAGAGTAAATCATTTTGGTTCCTCAGTAGTTCTGATAAGGATAATGTAAAAAAAAAAAAATAAAATATTGTTAATATTATAGGTATATGATTAGATAGGCCTATTTAGGACTCTTTTATTTATTGGTTTCAGTCGTTTTAAATATAAGACTTTCTATTGATTTTTTTTTTTTACTATTACATAATTTACCCAAGGGTATACCGCCTCGATGGCAGGAAGATTTCGGGTCTCCTCGGTCTTCCTGTTGGGAACGTACGGGGTTAGTGATTATTATCCCCCCCATCCCGGGGAGGGTCTCCGGAACTCCCCGCTTTTTGGTATTTTTGTGTCGCTGGGGTGTTCCTCCGCCCTCCCCTTCGGGTATGTGAAACATCCCTCCCTCATGTTCCCCGTCGACTCGATTAGCTTCTCTGTCCTAGTGGTGCCGTAATAATAGCAAAATTTTTTATTTTTTTTACAAATTTTTCCTATTTTTTTTAATTTTATACGTTAGGATTCCAAAGATGTATTCCCTTTTCGCTGTTGATCGCTATTGTATTTTTTGAGATGATTTTTTTTTTTTTTTTTTTTTCATTTGTCTGGGCCAGCATTTGACCAAGCATGTCCTAAATGTATCTCCGTTTAACTGGTAGGCTAGTTAATAGTTTTTAATACATAATTGCGGCTAATCCAGACGCTGGCTATATATTGATTCATATAATATATTAGTATATATTTATTATCTATATATATTATATATTTAAATATATATATTATATAGATTATTTATTTTATTATAATATTGTATATAATAGTATATATTATATAATATTTATATATATATATATATGGCGCCCTCTCTAGAAGACCACAATCCATATCTTCAAAATATACAACAGCATTCTCAGTAAATTTGTTAGATTCAATTATAAATATTCTAATTTTTAGTCTCAAACTATCATAGCTACAGGGAAAGAGGAATTACATTTTGGAATCCTGGTAAATTGCAGTTAGGAAAATGTACAAAAAAAATATTATTAAAAAAGAATTATGTTAGAAATTATAATGTAATATGATTAGGAAAGCCCTACTTTAGGCGTAGCACCTTTTTTTGGTATTTACTTTCGTTAAGATATATACTTTCCTTCTAAATTGTTTTTTTTTAACTAATTAGAATACGTTTGCCAGAAGGGTAATACGCACGTCGGATGGCGAAATGTCGGGGATGGGTCTCTTTGGCTCTTCCGGGAACTTAAACCGGGTAATGGATTAATTTCCATTTTCTCCACTCCGGGGAGAGGTCTTCTGGAATTCCTTTAGTCTCGCCTCTTTGGTATTATGGTTTGTGTCGCAGGGGGTTTTCCTCGCCTTCCGCTACGGGGTATTGGTAAAAAATAACGTCCCTGCCCCCTCTTAGTGGTTTCACACTCGTCGGGCTCGAAGCTGCACTCTATGCAGTTGCCCTAGTGTAATTACCTTTAACACAAATAATATATTATATTAAATAGTATATATATATTATTATTATATCATATTATAACTATATATTTATATATATATATATATTTATATTATTATAAGATATATATATCTATATATATATATATATAATTTATTATATATATATATAGTATATTTCATCTACAAGTTATCGAATGGTGGCAAGAATTTCTAGTTTTCAGTTATAAAAAATTGCACCAATTTTTTGTCTTATGTTTTTTTTTTCTAACATTTTCTACTAAAATTAATTACAAGTTGATTCGCAAAAATGTATTCCTTCTCACTCTGTAGTCTATTGTAGTTTTGAAGATTTTTTTTTTTTTTTTTTTTTTTTTTACAGGTTTCCTCGGTAAATTTTGCCAGGATTCCCAACAATGTATTCTTTTTACCTGTAGCTGAGTTTGCATGTTTTTGAGATATGGATTGTGGTTTTTTTAGAGGTCTATATATATATATAATACTATATATATTATATTTTATAATTTTTAATATTATATACATAATTATTTATAGATATATTATTTATAATTACTGATATATATATATATTTATATGTATATATAGTTATGTTATTTATAATTATAGTATATAATATAGATATGATGATAGGGGTTTCATATTTGCAGTTTGTGATTAAGTTAGAATCTTTCATGTGCAGTAATGCGATTTGAATTCAGAAGTTGTTTTCTGTTGTTAGATGGTCGCTTCGGTTCGAATCTTAGGATCGTCTCGGTTTTTCTCTCTTCTCTCTCTCTTCTCTCTCTATATATATATGGTTATAGTATTTATATATATATTAATAGACTAATGTATAATATTTTATTATTATATAATTATATTATTATATATAAGTATTTACATTATTTTATTATTATATCTACTATATATTTTTATCCTATTGTTTCTAATATATTATATGAGTTATTATATATATATCTAATATTTGATATTATATAATCAAATATGATGTCATTATATATGTAACTTAATGAGATACTGATATGGTTGATGAAATAATGCCACAAAAACAAAGTAGTAATTTATATATATATGGATATTTAATAAAATTTAGTAATATGATTAAATTCAGTATTATGTGAAGCTATCACCTCCCTTTTGCTAAAAAGGTAGTTATAGTCCGATATCGTATATATACTGATACGAAACAATGTAATCGATTTTTTTTCGATTATTTCAGGCAATAGTGCGTCAAAGTTGGCCCAAACAGCTTTGTCTTTTTTTTTTTAAACTAAGGAAATACCCAAGATTAAATAGCAAAGATAGAAAACGAGTCAGGGTCTCTTCTCGGCCTCAGGGGGGCTCTGTCCTCCGTCGGCTCGAGCGCGTATTTAAACATATATATAAAAAAAAAAAATTTAAAAAAAAAAAATTTTAACATAAAAAATAAAAAAGTAAACAAATTTACATTAAATAGATAAAGTTCAACATGTGGCAAAGTTTAATCTTTTCCGGCTCGTTTCTATTGGGAGTTTTTAGGCTACACGTAACACTGTGTGCAGGGTTACTGTCACGAAGTAGGAGTTATTTATGCGATTTGCCGATATCGTCGAATTTTTAATGTAACTCCTTTTAACGGTAAGAGACCTACTAGTAATATATCAAGTTTGTAAAAAGTGTTAGGTTTATAAGAGTTTAGGCCATAAGCTAACATCGTAATCTAGAACACAAAAATAAAAAAGAAAAGTACCCTTGTTTCATATAAAGTCGCTGATGTCATTCCTACTATTATAATATATATATGTAGTACTCTATATATTAGATTATATTATATATATTTATATATATATATTATATATATATATATATAATATTATATAATTATATTTTTGAATATATACTATTTATATATATATAGAGAGAGAGAGAGAGAGAGAAGGAGAGAGAAGAGAGAAAAGACCGACCGCTAGACGTTGAACAGAAGCGACTTCTAAACGCAGAAGAAACTTGACGACTGAAACGTACATAAGAATCTACTGATCCACAAACTGTGCAAATATGCTAAGTCATTATAAGTATTATACTATATATATTATAGTATATATAAATATATAGTATAATAATATATGATAGTATATATATTGATATATATATATATATATATATATATATTTATCGTATATATAATATATTATATGGTAATATATATATAGGAAAAAGAGACCACAATCCATATCTAGAAAACTACAACACAGCTACCGGGAAAAGGAAATACATTGTTGGATGTGTCTGTAAAATTTTAGTGGGCGGCAAAATGTAAGAAAAATCATATCTAAAAACTACAATAGTAACAGGGAGAAAGGAATACATTTTTTGGAATCCTGGTAAATTTATTTTTTAGGAAAATGTAAAAGTAAATAAATATTTGAATATTATAGTAATACGAGGAGAAAGCCTATTTAGAGACCTTTAATACGGTACTCGTTAAAATAAATAGAACTTTCTATTAGTTTTTTTTTATAACGGTAACAGAATACCCCAAGGGTATACCGATCCGATGGCAGGAGTCGGGGTTCCTCCGGCCTTCCGGGGATCTACGGGGTAGGACTAATTCCGGAACCCCCGCAACCCCTGCTTTGGGGTATTTGGGTGTCGCGGGGTTCCCTTCCTCCTGTTGTCTGTCCCGCCCCTCCTACGGGGGTAATGGAAAACGTCTTCCCGGCGCCCGACACCTTCCTGTGGTCCCCGTCGGGTCGAGCCCCTAATTTTGCCGTGTAAAACCTTTACAAATATATATATATACCTAGGTATATAAAGATATATATATTATATATATATATATTATATATTAATATATATTATATATATATATATATATTATATATTTATATATAATAAATATATACTATAAGTATATATATACTATATATATTATATATATATATATATATATATTATATATATATATATATATATATATATAATAGTCCCGCCGCGGCTTGAGCTCCCTAAAAAAAAAAATAGCGCATTTTTTTAACATGTAAAACAAGTTTTAAACCAAGGGATTCAAAAGAGATGTATTCCTTTTCCCTGTACTATTGTTAAGTTTTTTTTTAGATTTTTATTTTGCCTAGCAAGAGGGCTATAAAATGTTTAGTCCAGGATTCCAACAATGTATTCCTTTTCCCTGTATGCTAATTCGTAGGTTGTTTTGAGAATATGGATTGTGGCTTCGTTCTAGGAGCCGCATATACTATATATATATATATTATATATATAATATTATAGTTACGTATATATGTATATATAATTTTTAGTACAGTATATAGTAGTATATATATATATATATATATATATATACTATATATATATGATATATATAGTATAGTATATACTATATATATATATGATTCGTCGCTTAGTAGGGTTAAAGGTATGAAGCTACAAGTTCCAGTAATTGTTACAGAATTGCAATTTAATAGTCAGCGGAAAATCTGTAAAAATTTTTTAAATAGTCTTTTGTAAAGAAACGGGCGCAAATGGAATTTTTTTTTGTAATTGCGTATTTTACTTTATTCTTGATTCGCATTTTTTTTAAAATAATCAACGGAAAATAATAATTGTAAATAAAGTGAAAAAAATATTTAGTTTTCTCAAATTAAATCTAACCCTTTCAGTCTTGAAAAATTGCTGTTAGTGCCACTGAAAACTTAATTTCAGACGCGCAAAATTGTTGTGCAGTATGCCGCCTCTTCCCTTTAAAAAAGGCTTTATATTATACTATATATATATTTATCTATATATATATGATATATATATATTATATATATATATATTATATTAATATTATATATTATTATATATATATATAATATCTATATATGGTTAAAGTTTACATGTAACCGGATACACGTTAATAGTATGAAAAACTATTAGAGGTAATGTATAGATCAAACGAAAAAAAAAAAAAAAAAAAAAAAAAAAAAAAAAATTTAGGAGCCGAAGGTAGTTTTAAAATTAAATTTTTTTTTAGTATTATGGAAAGAGGGAAAATATAAATAGGAAGCACATTTTTTACTTAGATTTTTTCTTTTTATATGGGAAGAACGTGCGTTAAGCGGTCAGTGAGCTGTATTTATAAGGTTTACTATTCCAAACTTTGACACCACCGCCCGTTCCCCAAATTCTTCGCCACATCCGTCCAACCTTCCCGCCAAAATTGGCTTTTCAAATGTTTTAAAATGTTACACGTCATACACATAAATATATATATATATAGTATATATATTAGCTATATATATAATAATATATATATATTATAGTATATATATAAATATATATATATATATATAATTACTGTTATATAAGCCTTCAGATTAGCCGACTCCTGTATCTCTATAAAAAAAGTTAATGGCTACATGAAAATAAGTATCGTGCTTTACTTTTCTAATAGGTATCATCATCGTCCTCGCAAAATTCTTAAATGTAACTATAACGGTAACACCTGTGCGAAAAAAAACAAAAAAACAAAAAAAAAAATAAAAAAGTATCCACAAATAAAAATCTTGCTTCTTTCCTGAGATTTGCATTAGGCTCGGCATATATCTTGAGAAGTAGGGCTTGCACGAACGATGAAATAAAAAAAAAAATTTATTTTTTTTTAAAAGAATTTATTAACGTAAATGCACCATGGCACATGACAAAGGTCTTTCCACCGCCGTACCGCGAGGTGTCTGAAAGAGCATGAGTCGTTTTTTCTCACAAGTTGGTGACAAATATTTTAATTTAGTGTATAAGCATAAACGAAAATCAAAGCTATCGCTGTGGTGTTATAAATTACGTATTTAAACGACGGAGGAGAAGAAAATTAGTAAAGAACATGACACACATTTTTTATGGGGTAATCATTTCAAATTTAAAGTTTCCGAACGTAAAGATGTTATTTTTTATTATCGCTATTTATTAAGTTAATTATTAACTTTTTTGTTTCCCTTACATGTAAAATGGTTCGCTGAATTCTAAAAAAATGTGTTTTTCTTAAGTAGCTACTCGACTAAGTTTTAAAGGTACAGGTGTCGGCTAATCTGAGGCTGGCCAACATATATATATATATATAATATATAATATATATATATATATATATATAGTATATATATATATATCATTATATTATATTATATATATATGATATATATATATATATATATATATATATATATATAATATGAATGGTCAGACTGTCTAAAAGCTGACAATCATGTATGCTACAAGAGAACGGAGGCAGCAACCGACACGTAAAACAAATTATATAGTTTGGAATTCAGCGAAAAATTTTAGAGGGGTTTTTAATTTTTCCCTCCATTTTGTTCGATCGGAAATATTTAAGAAAAAAAAAAAACAATTTTCCCCATTTAGGGGACTCCGAGCCGACAGGGACAGAGCCACCGTCCGTGTCCCACCGGGAGGCCGAAGAGGACCCCGATCCTGCCATCTTGCGCGTTTACCTTGGTATTCCTTTTAAAGTTAAGTTAAGAGTTAATAACCAAAGTCTACAATGGGAAGTAACAATTATGTTTAACTAAAGTGAATACCATAGGGTAAACCTCAAAGGTGGCAGGAGTAGCGGTCTCTCGGTCTCCCGGTGGACGAAGCGGGAGGGGACTTCGTCCCCCTATGCTCGAGCCCCCGTAAATAGGGGGAAAAACTCTTAAATATGTTCCGAATGATAAATGAACAAAATTAAAAAAACCCTTCTAAAACTCATTTTTATATTCATATATAGAATTTGTTTTCACTAAGTTGGTGCTGCCGTTCCTTTGAGTTTACAAAAAATATAATAAATAAATAAATAAACCCATATCTACAAAAATTTTCCGCTTGATTCAACATATTTGTTTTTAATGTATGGTGCTGCTTTTCTCCTAGTTACATGAATGTTCCGCTTTAGACAAGTCTGACATATATACTATATAGTATATATATAGTATATATATATTATTATATATATATAATATAAATATATATATATATGATATATGTATGACTTATATATATATATATTATATCATATATATATATATAATAGTATATGATAATATATATATATATAATATAGTACTATATAATATATTTATAATATAGTAATTATATATATATCAGAAGACAGAGTTGTCTGTTATTATATATATATAGTTAGTATATATATATATAACCTTGATAAAAAAATATTAAAGTCGATTGAAAAATAATTTAATAAAATTTGATAATTTTAAAATCTGAATCATCATAATGGCATGGTGGTAAAGTGTGGGTGTGTCGGCATGCTAGACGGATTCACGAATGATGATTATATATATATATATATCATATATATAGTATATAGTATATATCATATATATATATATATATATATATATATATATATATATATATATACCTATATAGTATATATATATATATATATATATATATATATATACTATATATATTGAAACTAGATTTATTGTTGCCAACTAACAACAATCTGATTGCAATACATAAATTTCTATTTAAAATAATAACAGAGAATGATAAAAGAATCTTGTACAATGCGCCAATTGGAGTGGCTCAAATTCACAGATCTTCCTTCCTGATAAACAGTTGCTTATAGAAAGTCCGTTTTCTCCCTCAGGTCCAATTCTACGCATTTCAAAACACGAAGATTGGTACAAGAGCTATCTTTAGAATCAAATCTATTGTTAGAAAAACAAAATACGTTATTTTTTAGAAAATTCGAATGTCTTTCCCTCCCCTCAACCCGCACAAAGAGAACGTTATATCAGCATTCTTCCTGTAGTCTTTCAATTGTGGCTCTCCCAAGGAAAAAAAGAGAGTTTGGGGGAAGCTGGCACTCAAGGATATAAACAGAAGTTATGGGGGAATGTAGGGGAAGGAAATACATTATAACCCCCCAAAAGATTTTAAACACTGTAACGACGGAGATAATAAACAAAAGTTTAGACATAGCTATTGCAAATTTCTTTGTAATTTCAATTTTTTAACAGCATGAATAAAATTCTACACCTTACTAAAAAAAAAATTAAAAAAAAGCAAAGCAAAATAACGTAAAAGTTATTAATAAGCTTAAGGAAATAACGCAACACATTACACACAACTTAATAATTGTTAACGCGGTACTTAAATGGTCAAAAGTTTTAAATCTTTGATATATATATATATATTATATATATATATATATATAATAAGATATATATATAAAGTATATATATATATATATTTTATATATTATATATATTATATATGGCATATTGTAGATACTGTACTGTGATTACCGAGGGGTACATAAGTTAACCTAACCTAAATTAATTCATTATTAAACCAGTTTTGATCAGTAAACTTCGCCGAGGTATGGAACTACGCTAGGCTTGTGAGGTTATTGAAATATCCTCACTAGTTAGCAGTACAGTATCAAAAATATGCCTATGCCATATATATTATATATAGTATATATATATATATATATAAATAGTATAAGTATATATATATAAATACTATATATATAATATATAATATATAAATATATATGTATGTAGTGTATTCAAAAATACGCCATCACACATTCAATACATGTACGGATGTATTATTTATTAAGCTCATGCGGACGCTGCGCGTCACAAATTGCAGCCATATCTGTTAAAATATTAATATTTTTGAAATTTTCAACATAGTATAATTTTGTAGTTAAAATTATAATAAAAGATAATGATGGTTTCAAAAAATATATTGGTGAAAAAATTTAAGGATCGAATAAAAAAAAATAGCTAAACAACAAAGAAAAGCATTTTTTACGCAAACTAAGCACTCCACAAACCAATAATAATATATATATATATATATATAGGTATATATAGTATATATATATAATATAGTATATATAGTAAATAATATATATAATATTATATATATATATATTATATACTTATATTATATAATAGTATTATATATATATTAATCCCCAACCACTTTAACTTATCGTGTAACCAGTTTCTGGGGCTTTTTTTTGTTTTTTTTTTTTTTCTTTTTAGCAAAAGCTCGTTTACATTTGTACATAAAATTATCAGCCGGCATATCCACTTCAGTGAGTTAAGAATATCCCCTCCCCCGCCCCCCCAACTCGAAGCTAATTTCACTAAGACCTCTACCTCTTTCCCCGCTCTCCTGCACATCTGCCAAAAGCTACAAAATAACAAATCTTTAGCTCATTTAACAGTATTTTTTATCTTCGTCAAAATAATTAATCAAGGCCAACTTTAATAATTATGCAACATCTAACAAAAACTCTCATAAATCTTGGCAACATTCACCATCATATGAACTTGGATGCACCTCAAAAACCCTTCGAAACAATTTTCCTAATTTGAACAATTTCAAAAAGTTTCGTTCACTCGAATTATCGATTGCCAACTAATTTTTTTTTTTTTAAAGCTTTTTCCCTGCTATTTTTCTACTCATATATAATATATATTATAATATAATATATATATCGTATATATATAGTATTATATATATATAAGTATATATATATAGTATATATATATATAGTATTTATATATAATATATATTGTAGCATAAAAATCTTTTAAGTATAACAAATATTTAAAAAAATAAAGCATTAAGAATAACTAGCAAAAATAACTATAAATAAAATTTTAAATAACATTATCACGTTTGGCGTTCTCAGTGTTATTTTAGCCCCCTTTCACACTTACCGATATATAATATATATATATATATATTATATAATATATTAATTATGATAATATATATATATATAGTATATAGTATATATTATATTACTATATATATATAGTATAGTATATATATTATATAATAATATATACGGAGAGGGCTTTCGTAATTCTAGGGGGCAATAAAAAAGATTAGTATCGGAATGGTTGGTAAGGTCAACTGGAATAACTTAAAAAAATATTGATTTGCTAAATTGAGACTCAATTTTAGTATATTTTGAACTTTTAATATGGATTTGAATTTTTTATTTCTATTAATACTTGTGATTTCGATGTAAAGGTGTTGGTATGTGTCCCACAATGATGAGTGTTGAATAACGTTGTTAGTTTGATATCTCGAGATCAAATATTTAAAAAAAAAAATGCTTTATAAAATCTTTTTAACCGATTTAAATACATATTAAAAGTCACCAAATTTTACAAAGTTTATATTTTTTATTGCTTTCCTGGTTTAATAAAGGTCCTATATATTATATATATATTATATTAATATATATATTAGTATATATATATATATATATATTATAATATATAATATATATATATATATATATATATATTATATAGTATATATATATATTATACCTTTGCGTCTGGCATTACCCTACCTTTCGGAGACGCCATCTTGTCCGCTTAGTCATCATACTTGCAAGAGGAATAAAGCTACTGAAAATTGATACGCTTTTACAAATATAAAAAAATCATTGTGCCCCACATATTGCACATTTTTGCAATGGTACAGTAAAATTGAGCAATGAAGAGTCCTTGAAAAGTTCTTATACCTCTTAATATAACAATTATTCATTAACAGGGTGTCCGAAAGATATTTGACGTAGGAATTTTATTACGATATAAATTACGGTTTATATATTTCCTTATTTAAGTATATTAAATTGTACTGCAACTACTATTAGTCTTAAAAAAAAATTATTTTCGAAAATTACATTTCAAACGTCTGTTAAAGTATCTACAGAACTGATAACCGATATCTGAATAGAAACAAAGTATTATTTTAATACGTATAGAAATATGATCCTTATCTTAAAGCTGATCATAAAAATCCTCATTTCCCAAGAAACAGACTTTCGAACACCCTGTAAATGTGTGACGCATTTCTCAGATTGCATATTTAAACCACATCAGATAAAGGTCATGTAAACACTTAAGCATTTTAGATGTACATCAGCTTTTACTTCCACATAAGGGATTGAACATCTGCGGAACATCTTCATCAGTACCGAACAAGTTTGGCATTTTAGTTACGAAAATTTTTTGCAATCCTATCCTTGGTTATCTGGTACTTTATATATATATATATATAGATATATATATATATATATATATAGTAATATATATATTAGTATATATATAATATATATAATATATATATATATATTATATATATATATATAATATATTATTATAATATATAATTTGAAAACAAGTAAATTTCCCAGCCCCTTTATATATATATAATTAATATATATATATATATATATATATATATATTATATATATATAGTATATATATATATATATATATATATATATAAATATATATATATATATATATAAACCCCGCTAGCCCCCTCCGCAACCCCCATATAATATATATAATACTATACATATATATTATATTATATATATATATATATAATATATATATATACTATATATTATATATAGTATCATTATATAATATATACTATATATAATATATATATATAATATATATATATATATATTTATATATATATAAACACATGAAAATAGATAATTGTAGTTCGAAACTTTCACTGCAGATGGCGGTAATTTTGGCGGCCATGATGAGAAAAGGGAGCTAGCCTCGCAACGGCGTCTCTTCCTCCTCGTGTACAAAAAAATAAAAATTAGGTTACTTTTTTTCTTTATAAATTAGATATATTCCTAAACTACTCAAACAATAATCAATACTCTGAAATTACGACATACTGACAAGGACATCACACTAAAGTAGATAGATCAATATTTAGCACGAGCTGACCATTTACAAAGGGGCCCTCATGGGTTGATGGCTCGCATATTTACGAAACCGACGACTTAACAAAAATTAGTCAAATTTAAAAGATTGATCCATTAAAACATTAAAACACTTTAAATGAATAATTCTAACCTAATGAATAATTAAAAACACCAAAACGAAAACACATCCTATCCGAAATTGCCATACGCCAAACCCCATTAAAAAAAAGAATGGCTATATGCGCTTGGATGGAGGCTAGTACTTTACCTTTATATTTTAATTAGTTTTAATAGCTGCTAAATTAAGAATAATTGCAATAGAATGTAGACGAAAACCCCTACAAAGACGAAATGTATAATAATGTAACTTCTGCAGATGTAAAAAGGCGAAATAGGACGATGTGCGTAAGAAATCTTCTCGACGAGCTACTGTCGTCCTTCCTCCTCGACCTACCGCCTGAAAATGGTGAGCTCGAACGAATTCACATATTTCTGACGTCATAGCAGTAAGTCGATAAAAATTTCAATCACTTTCGTCGCGATTCAAATTCTTTCGGTTAAGACTATTATTATTTTATTATTATTATTATTATTATTATTATTATTATTATTATTATTATTATTATTATTGTATGTGTATGCAGAACGTTTTCATATTTTTATGAGGAACTCACGTGTTCATAAAAAAAAATGGCTTCTCAAGGGTTTTACAACGTTGCCAACGTTTATAGGTAAGTAACTAGTCTTTTGAAATTATTATTATATTATTATTATTATTAATTATTATTATTTATTTATTATATTATTATTAATTAATTATTATTATTATGTATATTATTATTATTAATTATATTATATTATTATTATTATTATT
>JABUQX010124394.1:0-20000 GCA_015478945.1 Trachelipus rathkii | reverse complement strand
TACGCTGCCAGACCTAAGATGATACTAATATTTAAGGAGTTATTAAAAAAATATATATTTTTTTAAGTTTCATCGATGAAATTGCTTGCTGAAATCAAAAATGTTATTTAGTTTTGTAGCTGTCATGTTTTTTTAGTTACATGGCATGTTGGCTTTACAGAGGATGGGCCCTACTATATATACTATTATATATATATATATATATAATATTATATATATATGCACACATTCTTTAGGGGACAATATTGACTTAAAGCATAATATTATATATAATATATTACTATATATATATATGGTCAGCCTTTCGATTAGCCGTCTTATGTATCTTAAAAACTCATAATGGGGAGGGAGTGGAGGGACGGGTGGTTTGATTTACTGATTTATTGAGTTTTACTGCTTTAAAATCAGTAAAACTATTACAATTTATTAAGATATTTATATTCAAAGAAATTTTTATGTTATGTCTTGGTTAAAACAGAGCTTATTTTTTATGTTATGTTTAGGAAAAAACTTTGTTATGTTTGCAATTATTCGTTGGGGGTTATGATATTAGGTAAGGTTATGATGAATTTTTTGTTAATATTACGATGTTAATGTAAAAAAACTTTGTTACGTTTTAGCATATATGACGTTTGGTCTGTTGATAATCTAGACAGAGTTATTGATAAGTTTTATTATGTATTACCATGTTAATGTAAAATTAACATTGATATGTTAGAGATATGCTTGAAAAAAGAGTGAATATGTTACGTTTTGTACGCTTGTAGTGTTAGTTACTTTACTGTGTTAAGTATGGAACTTTATTAATGTTCTGAAGTAGTTTATTCGTGGGTAAGGTGTGTTAGGTTTGTCGTTGTACATTATATTCTTAGTTCAGATGATGCTATGTAAGCTTTATCAATGTGAAAAACTTTGTTACGTTAGCATATATTCGTTGATCAGTATGATAATTTAGACAAGGTTATGATAAAATTTTTTGTTAAAATATTACCATGTTAATCTAAAATAAACATTGCTATGTTAGAGATATTGCTAACAAAATGTGAATACATGTTACGTTTGCCGTATTGCTATGTTAATTTACTTTTACTGTATGTTAAGTATGGAACTTTGTTAATGTTAACAGTTTATTCCTGCTTATGTAGGTTTGTCGTTGTGCATTATATTCTTAGTTAAGGGGAGACTTCATAACTAGACCCCCTACTTTTTGAAAGCAAAATCAAAATTTTCACATTTTTTTTTATTATCTAAATTAGTAGGAAAATTCCTCCTGAACATCATGGTGTTTTTTTTAATATCAAAATTCTAAATAGTTTTTTTAGATACAGAAATTTATTTGGAGAGTGTCGAAACTAAAAATTTCAATCCAGAGTCAAAATTGCAATTTCCAGGTTTTAGGCATCAAAAATGTTGTTTTTATAATTATAGAAAGATCTAATTCTTTTTTTCATATCTCAACTCGTAGCTCAATTCTTCGGATTTTACTCAGTCAAGTAAAAGCCGAAGCCGGAGCCGGGAGCCGGAGCCCGGAGCCGGAGCCGGTTCTGGGTTTATATTTTTTTTCATGAAATAATTTTTTTACGATGAAAAATTTATTGGCAGAAAGTACTGCACAATTTCTCAAACAGTGCAGAAACTGTAGTCGGATCCGGATCCGGCGATCCGAAGTCAGAGACGGCGTTGAATGTCGGAAGCGGAGCCCGAAGAGCGGAGCCGGAGTAGGATTTTTTCGGAAGAATCATTTTTAAGAAGATCTTGCCTGAACAATTTTCCAAATAGTGCAGAAACCTTATTCGGATCCGGACGCTGAAGCCGAAGTTGGAGCTGGGCCGAAGCGGAGCACGGAGCCGGGGCCTGATCTGGGTATGATTTTTTTCTAAAAAATATATTTTTAGGTGAAACATTTAATGCCAGCAGAAGACGTGACGAACAATTTTCAAATAGTACAAAAACCTTAGTCAGATCCGGAGCCGAAGTGAAGTCGGAGCCGAGCCGGAGGCCGGAGCCGGAGCCGGAGCCGGAGCCCGTGGTTATGATTTTTTTTCAAAAATATTTTTTTAGGTGAAAAATTTAATGCCGAGGAATGTGCACGGCCTGTGAGCTTCTTGATACAAGTTTTTCAAATAGTGAGAACTCCGTTAATCGGCATGCCAGATCCGGAGCCGGAGTCGGAGCCGCGGAGTCGGGGAGTCGAAGTGGGAGCCGAAGTCAGAGCCGGTGCGTAATTTGATTTTTTTTCGAAAAATATTTTTTTAGAGTGAAAAAATTTATTGCCAGAAGAGTGCTGAACAATTTCAAATAGTGCCGAAACCTTAGTTGGATCCGGATCCGGAGCGGGCCGGATTCGGAGCCGGATTCTGGGTATAAATTTTTTTTTAATAAAAATTTTTTTTTTAGATGAAAAATTTTGTTGCCAGACAAGACGTGGCCTGAACAGGTTTCAGATAGTTGCAGAATTCTAGTTGGATCCGGATCCGGATTCGCGAGCTGGAGTCGAAATTAGTTTCTTTAATTTCTTTCAGAATATTTTTTTTTAGATGAATAAAATTCATTGCCAGAAGTCGTGCTAAACAATGTTCAAATAGTGCAGAAACCTTAGTCAGATCCGGAGCCGAAGGTGAAGCCGGAGCCGGAGCCGGAGCTGGAGCCGGAGCCGGAACCTGGGTATGAATTTTTAATCAAAAAATAATTTTTTTAGGTGAAAAAATTAATTCGCCAGAAACGCACTGCAACAATTTTCAAAATAGTTGCAGAACTTAGTCAGGTCCGGATCGGATCCGGATCCTGATTCGGAGACGGATCCTGGGCATTTTAAATTTTTTCAAGAAATAAATTAACTTAGAAAGAAAAAATTTTATTGTCAGAGACTTGTGAACAATTTTTCAAATAGTTGCAGAATCCTTATTCGGATCCGGATTTGGAGCCTGAGCCAGATTCAAAGTAAGAAGATGGAGTCGAGCCAGAGTATGATTTTTTATCGAAAAATATTTTTTTAGGTAAAAATTTATTGTTAGAAGACGTTGCTGGAAGCAATTTTCAAATGGTTCAGAAACCTTTAGTCGGATCCGGAGCCGGATCCTGGGTATGGAATTTAAAAAAAAAAATATTTTTAGGTGGAAACTTATTGCCAGAAGACGTTACTGAACAATTTCGTCAAATAGTTTGCAGAAACCTATAGTCAGATCCGGGAGTTGAAGTGAAGTCTGAGCTGGAGTAGAAGCCGGAGGTGTATTTATTATCGGTACCCTCCCATTGAATTATTTGCAAAAAAATATTTTTTAAGTGAAAAATTCAAATGCCAGAAAACGTACTGAACCAAATTTCAAATGAGTGCAGATAACACTTAGGTCTGGTTACGGATCCGGATTCCAGATCCAGATTCGGAGCCTTATCCTTGGTATAAATTTTTTTTCAGGGGAGATAATTTTCATAGATGAATAATTTATTCCAGAGGCTGAACAATTTCAAATAGTGCAAAAATCCTTAATCGGGATCCGGGATTCGGATTCGGTCGGAGTTTCGGAGCCGGAGGTTCGAAGTACGGAGCCGAGTAGGATTTTTTTGAAATATATTTTTTTTGCGTGAAAATTTTATTGATAGAAGAAGTGCTGAACAATTTTTTCAAATAGCTGCGAGAAACCTTAGTCAGATTCGAAGCCGAAGCCGAACTCGGAGACGGTGTCGGAGCCGAGCCGGAGCCCGGGAGCAGGATCCTGGGTATAAATTTCTTCAAAAAAATCTTTTTAGGCGAAAAACCTGTATTGCCCAGCAAGACGGTTGAACAATTTCATTTAAGTACTGAAACCTTAGGTCAGGATCCGGAACCGAGCCGGATCCGGAGCCGACACGGAGCCGCAACCCGGAGCCGGGTCTGGTATGGAATTTTTTTTTTAAAAGATATTTTTAGGTGAAAAATTATTGAAAGAACGTATTTGCTGAACATTTTAAAATATGTGCGGGGAACCTTTGATAAATCAGGATTACCGGAGCAGAGCGGCAGTCGGAGCGTAGCCCGGATTTGCCTTATAATATTTTTCAAGAAATATTTCTTTGTTGAAAGAATGTATTGCCAAGAAGATTACTGACTAATTTTCAAATAGTTCAATAACCTTAGTCGGATCCGGATCCGGAGTCGGAAACCGGAGCCAGCGGGTTAGAAGCGGATCTCTATTTATAAATTTTATAAAAAAATATTTTTTTTACATGAAAAATTTATTGCCGGAAGACGTGCTGAACAATGTTCAAATAGGTGCAGAACCTTAGTGGGATCCGGGAGTGCGTCGGAACGGTCAGGGCCGAGATTCTGGGTATAATTTGTTCCTATAAATACTTTTTTTGGTGAAAAGTTTATGTGCCAGAAAGACGTTGCTAAACAATTTTCAAATAGTGCAGAACCTTAGTCGGATCAACGGCCGGATCTGGAGCCACAGCCGGAGTATGAAACGGAACCGGTTTCTGGGCATAAATTTTTCAAAAATATTTTGCTTACAAGTGAAAAATTTATGCCAGAAAGTGCTGCACAATTCTCAAACAGTGCAGAAAACTATAGTCGGAGTTTGGAGCCGGAGCCGGAGCAAAAATTAATATTAATTTTTCTTTTTTGTTGCAAAAGAAATATATCAAAGGCTGGAATTCAATTGAAAAGAATATAATATATAATATATATATAAATTATATATAGTATATATATATATATACTCTCCGCCGATTAGATACTATATATATATATATATATATTTATATAATATATATATATACTATATAAATATATATATTATATATATTACCCTATATAATATATATATAGACATATATAATATACTATATTATATAAGTATATTATATATATATATATATAATATATATATATATATTTTATATATATATATATAATATATATATATATATTGATATTAGTATATATTTATATATTAGATATATATATTATATATATATATACTCTCATTTTATATGCTGGCCGTATATATATATATACTAGTATATATATATTTAATATATATATATATATATATATTACCCTATATTATACTATATATTGATTGGGTTATGAAAGAATCAAGGTGGGGTGAGGTCAGCAAGGGATGGTGTTAGGTAATGGAGAATGGTGAAGAGTAGTGGAGGTGCACCTACTATTATATGTGAGATGGATTTAGTTTAGTGTATGCGAAATCTGAAAATAAGCTTTTGAGAGGGAATTAGTAGCAGAAGAAGATTTGCCAGTGTGTATAAAGGATGGGGTTTGAGAGTAACGTATAGGAATAAGAGTTGTTATTGTTTTGAGTGAGGATAGTTCTTCTCCCGTTGATAAAGTTATGTTAGATGCGTGAGCAGCTGCGAACAAATGGTCTTGATCTCAATATTTAGGATATATGGTTGATAGGAAAAGGGAACGGATGGTGCAGAATGTTAGGATGAAAGTTGTGAACGGAAGCGAAGATGGGCTGGTACAGAGCTAACCAACCAAAGTCAAGCCACGAACCACTGGGGCACAAGAATGGCTTGTTGCGATATAAATTATGCAATAATAGACGAATGAAAATTTTCACTCGTGGCCAGGGACTCGAACCATTGACACAGCATCCGTCGCCGTTTAGACAATGTACAGGAGGCTCTACCACTATTGCGATCCGCCTTTCCAGAAAAAAAAGAACGCATCTTGGAAGTTTTCAAATTTCTTGCTTCGATTATATCAAACTGCTTTTGAAACTCGATAATTTATTCCAAATCCATAGAAGGTGGTCTGCAACCCTGCTGGGGCATATAACGCATTCTGCCAGTTTGCTCCCGGGTTTACAGGAGCAACCAAATTAAGTCAGGCTACGCCGATACGGCACAACATGCTTGTTTGCGACAAATTTTGAATTAATAAGACGAAGAAAAATTTCACTCGCCCCAAGACTCATTTCACTAGCGCCAGGACTCGAACCATCGACAACAGCGCCGCTGTTAGACAATGTACACAAGAGGTTAAACCACTAGTCAGATCCGACACGCCAGAAAAAAAGGTATTTCGTTACCAGTTTTTAAGTTTCCTGCTTCGATTTTACTGCTTTGAAACTCGATACTTATTAAAATCCACAGAAGGATGTTTGGAACCACTTCTGGGGCTACACGGCATATCTTCAGGGGTGCTCATGGGTACAGGAGCACCGGCCAAGGTCAAGGAACGCCAACTGGCGCGCAAACATGCTTCTTACGACAAATTTGCATTAAGACGAAAAAAAATTTCAAACAGCTTCGCGCCAGGACTCGACTATCGACAACAGCGTCCGCCGGTTAAGGGACAATATACAGGAGCTCTACCGACTATAGTCAATTCAGCCTCCCTAGAAAAAGAACGCATCTCGGAAGTTTCAAATCTCCTGCTTCCTAATATCACTGCTTTTGGAAACTCGACACTTACTAAAATTCACAGAAGGGTGATTGGAATCTCTGCTGAGCTACACGGCATTCTTCGGGGGTGCTCCTGGGTTACAGGAGCAACCGACCAAGGTCAAAGAACGCCGACATGCGCACAAGATGCTTGTTGAGACAAATTTGCAATAAGACGAAAAAAAAATCACTCGTGACAGGACGCGAACCATCGACAACAGCGCGCCGGTAGACAATGTAGAGGTGGCTGTATACCACTAGTCTGATCCACCTCCCCAGAAAAAGAAGGCATCCGGAAAGTTTTCAAATCTCCTGCCGTCGATATCACTCTTTGAACTTCAATACTTAATTAATCCACAGAAGGTATGTGTTGGAACACACAATCAATAGGTCTACCGGCCTTCTTCAAGGGTTTTCATGTGTTTTACAGGAGCACCCGACCAAAGTCAATGAACGCCGACATCGCGCACAATATGCTGTTTGCGACAAATTTGCAAAAATAAGACGAAAAAAAATTCTCCACTCGCGCCAGGACTCGAACCATCCGACAACAGCGTCGCCGTTAGACAATGTACAGGGAGGCTCTACCACTAGTTCGATGCGCCTCCAAAAAAGAAGGCATCTCGGGAGATTTCAATCTCCTGCTTCGATATCACTGCTTTGAAACTCGTCATATTTTAATCCACAGAAGGGTGGTTGGAACCCCCTATGAGGCTACACCCCGCCATTTTCAGGGTGCTCATTGGGTTACAGGAGAAGCCGAACCAAAGTCAAGATTTGCCGACATCGAGCGTTCAATTATTGCTCGTTGCGAGAAGATTTGCCAATAATAAGACGAAAGAAATTTCACTCGCGCAGGACACGAACCATCGACAGCAGCGTCGCCGCGTTAGACAATG
Source organism: Trachelipus rathkii (assembly GCA_015478945.1). Lineage (NCBI taxonomy): Eukaryota > Metazoa > Arthropoda > Malacostraca > Isopoda > Trachelipodidae > Trachelipus > Trachelipus rathkii. The sequence goes on along the minus strand of JABUQX010124394.1, from coordinate 12,708 downwards.
TACAGGAGGCTTACTACTAGTCCGATCCGCCTCTCCAAAAAAGAAGCCATCCCGGAACAGTTTTCAAGTCACCTGCCTTCGACATCACTCCTTTGAAACTGTACTTATTTAAATAAATAGAAGTGCTTAGAACCTTATATATATATATATATATATATATATATATATATATATAAATTATACTATAATATATATATATATTATATATATAATATATTATATATATATATAATATAATATATATATTATATACTAAATATATATATATAAAATATATATATATATATATATATATATATATATACTATATATATATATATATATAATACTATATATATACTATATATAACATATATATATATATATTATTATATATTATATATATATATATATATATATATATATTATATTATATATAGTATATATATAACCCTTAATATTATATATATATATATATATATTATATATATTATATATATATATATATATTTAATTATATATATATATATTTATATAAATGATATATATTATAATAAATAATATAATAATATATTAATAATATATATATTATTATTATATATAATATATATATAATAATATATAATTATATAATATATATATATATATATATTATATATATATATATATTAATATATATATATATATATAATATCATATATATATATATATTATTATGCGAATAAAGTTTTTTTTTTGCCGTCTAAAAAAGAATGAAAAATTTCCCAAATGTTTATTTGTGTTTTTCTAGCATTATCATTTTTTCCTTACATGAGATTATAAAAAAAATTCATTAAAAAAAAACGAAACAGATTTATTTTCTTCAAATTGGGTACCAAGCTCACATATAAACGTGTAACCAAACTGACGCGTTTATATAAAATGTTTTGGTAGAACGTAAGTTGGTGTCAGCCATGGTTGACAATTCTCTGTTCAAAAATTTTTAAAGTACTTTTTAGAGATTTCCTAAATTTTTTTTTTCAAAAACAAATTTTCAAAATAACGTGTCTATACTAAAATTTATTACCACACAAAATTGGAGTAATTTGTTGTGCCAAAAAAAAATTGAAAATATCTTGAAAAATTAAAGATTTTATGGCAGTTTTTGTAAATTCAAAAAAAAAAACATTCCTCTCTTCACCCCAAAAAAAAACCGAACAGTTTTTTTTTGTTTATTTTTTTCATAAAATTAAAGATATGATAGTTGTTCATTCAAAAAAAACATTTACTTTTATCGGTTTGGAATAGTTGAGATTTTGCTAGTGAGTCTTCCCCTTAAGGTGATGCTATGGTAAGCTTTATTAATGTGAAAACTTATGTTACGTTATCATTATATTCGTTGCACATCAGTATGCATAATTTCAGACCAAGGGTATTGATAAACTTATCTTTTTCAACCATTCAATTCCCATGTCTATGATTAAAATAACATTGACTTATGTTAGAATACGCTATGACACAAGTGCGAATAGATTACGTTTTTGTATGCTATGTTAGTTACTTTACTGTTGATAAGTGTGGAACTTAACAGTTTATTCGTGCATAAGGTGTGCTAGGTTTGTTCGTTGTACATTATTTTCTTAGTTTCGGCTATGCATGTTAGTTTGATTAATGAGAAAACTTTGTTACGTTATCAGTATATTCGCATTCGGTCCCGAGTGTTATAAGAAGGTATTTTATGTTTTGTTTATCCAAAATGAAACTCGAAATGTGATATGAAACAACAGATCAATAGATCATAGGTAGGCGGACAGAGGGGGAGGGAGGAGGGTGGGGTGGGTGGTTTGATTTACTGATTTACTGGTTTAGTGTATATGAAAGTTACAATTTTTTTTACGTTATAACATAAAAAAGAATAAGAATTTTTGTGTTATGTTATACAAAAATATGACTTGAACCAAATGAATCAAATAGATCAATAGATCACAGATGGGCAGGAGGGTGCTGGGGAGGGTGGTTTAGTTTACTGATTTACTGCTTTAGGGTATGTAAAAGTATATATTTTTTAAACAAATAAAATAAAAATAAATAAAAGTTTTGTGTTATGTTATACAAAATATTGATTGAACATCAATAGATCAATAGATCAATAACTCAATTGAACAATAAATCAAAAGATTTCACGGAGTGGGGTGGGGAGGCAGGGTGGCATGGTTTGATTTACTCATTTTACTGCTTTAGGGTAATGTAAAAAAATGTAATTTTTTATAACGTTATAAACAAAAAAAAGAATTAAAATGTTTTGTTGTTTGCTTGTATGCAAAATATGACTCGAATCAAGTTGATCAATTTAGATCACGCCGGTGGGGGTGGGGAGGTGGTAAGGTGGGTGTTGATTTACTGATTGCTGATTTACTTCTTTAGAGGGTGTAAAATGCAAATGTTTACGTCTATAAACATAAAAGCATAAAATTTTAGTTAAAAGCAAAATGTTCATAAAACAATAAAACAAAAATAAATAAAAATTTGAAAAAAGAATTAAATAATTTTTTTTAAAAATAAATAATAAATTTAAAAAAGAAATTAATATTTGGAAAATAAGGACCTTTGAGTTAACTCAAGCTCCGTGCTCTTCCTCCAGCCCTATTTATCCTTCTTCTTCTGTTGTGCTCTCCCAATTTTATTCTTTCTATGTAATTTCCAAGAAACATTTTGGGGCTTAGCCCCTAACACCATGTGAGCGGTATGCGACTCGCAAACTGCGTGTGTGACGAAAAGCTTACCCTTATAACAAAGCTGCTATACCAAGCTTCATCCTTCATATGTCAATTTTCCAAGAATTTTTGGTCACAGCCCCATCCCCTGATGGGCGTAGCGTCATGTTACCTCGGCTGCACGAGATAGCTATATATAAGCAAAGTTGATATACCAAGGTAAACCTTCTATGACCATTTTCAAGGTATTGTGGACGCCCCAACACCAAATGGGCATAGCGGCACTTTACTCAGGCTGTACTGATGAACGGCAAATTTGAAGGCACGTAAATATAAAGCGGAAAGTGTGGCTGTCCCAAGCATAGGAACCGACGGGCCCCGGCCCGGCCCCGGCCAACCCGCCATTTTTAGCGACCCCGCCCCGGCCCCAGCCCCGGCCAAAAAAGAAAAAAACCGGGGTTTTCTACGGGGGTTAACTGTAAATTTACTAAAAATAGAGGCTAAACAAACAAATAAAAAAATATATTTTAATTCCAATTTACTCCTTTGTTATAAATTGGATGCAATATATAAACATACCTAAATCATACATCAATTTTTTTATTTGGATTTACTATGATTTTTCAAATTAAATTAAGGGCCAAATTATAATTTTATACTCCTGGGAACGTTTTAACATCAAAATATTCGAATTTAGATATATCACGAATTTCGAAAAGGAAAGAAATATATGTTGTTTAATATTAATGTAATTGCTATTTTATTTAAAGTAAATCATCTTCAAGAAAATCACAATTTTCCGAAATTCTCTTTTCAAAATTATTTAATTTATTGAATTAATATATATATTATATATAGTATATATAATATATATATACTATGATAATATATATATATATATATATATATATATAATAATATATATATATATATATAATTATATATATATATATATTACTATATATATATACTATAAAACATTCATTTTTACTATATATATATATCATATATATTTATATAATATACTTGTAGAGAGGAAGCCCTTTGGATTCTTTTTGTTCATTGTGCTATTACTGCTTTTCATATAGTTACTAAATGCTACATAAATTAAAAAACATTGTTAAGACACTTTTTTTAATGAAATAAATTTTAAAAAGGAAAGCTAATTTTCGACCCGACACGCGAGACTCTTCAGGCTAAGGGATTGGATTTCTTTCTTGATCTTTCATCAGTTCAAGTGTTGTTTCTCCAGGTTGGTCTGCTATTTCTTTCATGGGTGTTGTTGAACTCCTGTTGCATGATTGATTCAGAGTATTCATTTTGCCCTATAAAATCGTATCTTAACTTCACCGGTGTCATGGTTTTTTATCCGGTAAAGCTATAGCCATTAACCACTTTGAATACAAATCAATGCCTACTAATACATATTTATTTCCTTTCTTAGTCATTGGTAACTCCATTAAGTCCAGAGCAACAATGTCAAATGGTCCTTTTGCTTTTACTTTCCAAGTTGGTGATTTATTTCTTCTTGCTGGTATACCCTTATTCTCCTGACATTTAATACAAGTTTTCGCGGGAGTGATATATACAAGCGTTGGGAGGAGATTTCTTTTCGTTATTTGTGGGGTTTTGAGAATGTTTTTTAACGGTGATGTATTTGATGGATTTATTGAAGGGTAATATTTTGGTAATATTTGTTTAAACGAATTATAATGGTAATGAAGGAATTGGTAAAAAAGTGAGGTGTTGCTAATTTTCGGGGGAAAGGTGCTATAGGACCTCTTTTTTGCTTTGTTATAGTGGCTTTTGTGATGAATAAACTCAGTGAATAGTAAATGTGATTTGAAAGTTTGGTGGACGTTCTCATGTATTCTAGTTTCTTGTGCTAGAAGCGGGGGAGAGCATATACGAAAGGGAGCACGGAGAAATAGAGATGACAGGACAGCTAATTTTGTGTTTGGGGATTGATTAGATTTAGATAGCCATTGTATATAGTTTGGTGCGAATTGTGGTTTCTAATATATAGTAAATTGCAACGTGATTGTTATTCCATGTGATTAAGGTACCGAGGAAGGGGATAGAGTTGTTGGAAGCCATTTCTATGCGTATATTGACTGAAGGATGATAACTCGAGTGTGACTATAGTTTAGGAATCGATTTTAGGGTTGTCGTTTGAGGTAGGGCAAGAAATGTCATCTACATATCTAATCCATAAACAATTGTTTAATAAAGGGTGAGGGTAAAATATGATAAAATTATGTTAGTTCCATATATATGTTTAGCTGGAGTAGGGGAGGACAGTGGGTGAATACACATAATTACTCACGGCCGAGAGGAATTGTTTTTGTATTGTAATATCTTGCCATTAAATGAAAGAAGTTATGTTGTAAGGAGAGATTAATGAGCTGTTTTAATTTATATAAAACGGGAAGGCCAATCTCTCATTAAGATAGATTTTATACGAATATGAATATCTTTGAAAAACATCAAAATATTATTTCTACAACACCATGAAGAAAATAGCAGACGAACTGAAACACACTTGAACTGATGAAGATCAAGAAAGAAATCCAGTCCCTTAGCCTGAGGAGGTCTCCGTGTCGTGACGAAAATTAGCTTTCCTTTTTAAAATTTATTTCATTAAAAAAAAGTGTCTTTCAACATGTGGTCTCTCATTTGTTAAGCTACATTTTAGTATAAAAATGACCCAATCTTCCTGTGGTTACTTATACGTTAGTGACAGTTAAAGCATGGAATACTAAAAAAGAAGGTCCAAGAGGGGCTTCCTGCTCTAAAGTAAATATATCACTACGACAAAATAGTTCTTATATATATAATAGTATAATATACTATAATTAATATATTAGTTATAAAAATTAATGTATTATATTAGTTATATATATATATATATATATATATTATTATTCTATATTATAATTATATATTATTATATTAATTTAGTTATATATATATATTTAGAGTGTAATTTTTAAGTGTAAGTTAATTTATAAATTATATAAATATATATAGTAGTGTATATAATTATATTATATAAATTATATATATATATTATTATATATATATATATATATATATATAAGCCTAATAAGAATATATATATATACTATTATATTATATATAAAGATATAATTATATAATAATATATTAAAATACACCTATATATACCTATATATATATAATATATATATATATATATTAATACAACTTATTCTCCTAGAAATCAATTATTTCTAAAAATTTCTTTCGAAAAATATTTATTTAATTATTAATTTATTGATAAATCTACTTTTTTATTTTTTAAATTTTTAATTTATTGTAATGTATATTTTATTTTTCATTCCTAAGTTTTAAGGACTTCAGTGTGTTTTTGACTTACAGTTTCTAATTTTACCAACCCCGGCCCCAGCCCCGGCCCCGGCCCCGGCAAAATCCGCCCCCGGTCGGTCCCTAACCCAAGCACAACCAACCCTCAAAAACATTCTAATTTCATAAACACTATAACACAGATATACAATTCACCAATGGAAACCTCCTCCCACAAACACTATTCCTTTTTTTAGACACACTCATACTAACCGACCTCTCAATACCAAACCCTCGTTCACCGTATATAGAAAAACCCACTTCCAACCCAGCATTACATCATTTGGTACTTTGCACATATTAAAAACAGAAACAAAGCCACACTTTCGCTTTATTTACGTGCCTTCAAAAATTGCTCTGCCCCACCCACTTAAAAAAAGGAAACAGATCTGATAAAAAAACACATTCCAAAAACTAAAATATCCTCCCCCCCCCCCCAATATAATACACAATGCCTATTAAAAATGCAAAGAAAAAGATACTATACACAGCAAATACCAGATCACTTTTCAAGATTCATTCAAACATACCCCATACCTAACATAATAAACACAAGCATCATAAAAAAGTTTTCATACCACAGCATATACAATCTTGACCCTTTCAAACAATTATTCTAATTAAAAATATACTAAAACCCCCCAATCGTCAAACAAAAAGTGTCCCCATGCCTATTACTCAAAAATACCTTGCAAAACATATTTGTACCAATAAATTTATTACGGAGAACAACAGACTTTTAACCGTAGAATATCAACATAAACACGACCTAGATACACACCAAGAAAATTCGGCCCTTCCACTCATCACAGATTAACACAAAATCATCAAATACACATTAATAACATGACACACATTAGAAACATACTTGGCACTAACAAAAGAAAAATTACGGAGGCCTTCTGCATATTCAATTTGCCCAATTATAATAATCGCTGCTCTGGAGATTACAGAATAGATGCAATACAAAATCAAATTCATGCTAAATGTTCACCGTTGACTAACACCAGCTTAATAGTTAACCAAACGTTACCATTTGAAGAATATACGTCCCCAAAAAATAATAAAAAAAATTCTTTGATCTCAATGTGTTAACTTATTACTTGAAGAAGGGCAAAAATGTCGAAAGCTTGTAATTAGATATGAGTTTTAATGTTTTAATTTATTAAAGTGTGTTTTTAATGTAGTGCATTGTCATATGTAACCTTAAAGCAACCCAGGGTATCACCCCCCAGGATACAATATCATATGAGTATAGTAATATATTAGTATATATATATAGTATAGTATGCTATTAAATTAATATAATAACTATATATATAGTGTATATATTATATATATATAGTAAAACTTTATTATTGATTATTATTAGGGATATTTTTGATAATATACCCTATATGTATATTAATATATATTATTTTTTTGTGCTTCCAAAGCTCGTCCTTCACGCAATTCATAATATTCTCATATACCGTTCAGTTCTTTCCTAAGATATATCGACATAGTGTCCCGTACATCCCAAGAATTTTTTCCATCATCGAGGTGGGCGCCAGACAAAAAATTTCCTTTTCACTCAGAGTATATCAGGCTAACTCGTTTTCCACTTACTTTCAGTCCATTACTTCCTAATTATAGTCATTATATAAACACTCCATTATCCTCTCCTGCGCACTTACCTCCCCTCTTAGTTATTCTCCAATTCATCACAACCACCCTCAATATCAAATATAGATAGAATCTTCGAAACTGAACCTCTCTAATTTTCCCTATATAGAGTTTTCTGTACTTTATATTATATATATATTATATATTGATATATATATATATAGTTAATATATGATATATATATATGCAGATGGAGGAGATGAAACGGCAAATATAAATTTCTCCAGGACATTATAGTATAATTATAAGGAATTAACTTAATATAAATTACTTAAATCACTATACCTAAATTTATGAACCCTTTAAATTTAATCGCCAGGACATAAGAGTGTGAGCTCATAAGTTGCCGATATAAATATCTATACAGTATTTTATTTTAATATCCTTCAATCCATGAATATGAGTACACAATCCATGTGAATACTAGTTTCTTTATCTTCCAATAGTATTTTTCAAGCTATGTGTTATTCAGAAGTTCTTTTTAATCCGCTTCTGAAAGCTTCTTCCTACTTGTTAGCAGTAGGCCCATGTGTGCCTTAATATTATACACAGTATTTGAAACAAGATGCAATATATCTGAATGTGACTAAGCGCAAAAGAATAACTAGCACGTTGCTATTGAATTGTATTTATTTTAGACTGTTATTGGTGGTTGATGCCATTGTGCAATTTGCTATTATAATTCCATTCTCTCTTGTCAACTTAAAGCTTCAATGTCGCCTCTTTATTCCGAGAATATACGTTGCCTCATTGTGAAACTCGTTACACTCAAGTTACTCTATCATTCATAATATGTTATTACACTCTGTATTCTCGTATGGACTATTGTGCCTGAAAGATCTAATTTCTTTATGATTAATAACCCATACCCATCTACTTCCTAATGTTGATTATTAATATCATCCTCACAAATCTTTATACCAAAAACTGATATTTGTGCGTATATAGTGATTTGTGAAGTTGGAGAAGGGATATGTTGAGTATTCAAATTTTATTTGATGGCTACCCCAAGTTTAGTTTCTTTAAACTAAAGGATCTTACGAGATTTGTGTTTCAATGACTGCGAAGAATTATATAAAATTAATGTGTAACCTCTTGACACTTTATATTATTATTATTATGGATATTATATAGCTTAAATTTTTTTAGTGTCTTTATAATAAATTTTCGGTGGAGGAGGGCCATGCCCCATACTTGGGCCTCCCCTCCTTAAATAGCACTGTTTATATTAAATATATATATTTAAATATATAATATATTTTAGGATTACTATATATATTAATTAGTTATATTATTAATTGAACGTATATATATATATATTTATAATATATAATATACGGTAATATAATACATATTCCATTAAATATACATTAATTAAATATATATATTAATAATTAATATTTATTATTATATATATATAGAAATTTTATTATATATTATTAATATATATATTATATAATTAATATATATATATATATATAATTTAATAATTATATAAATTATAATATAAATATATAAATATATTATATTAATAATATATAATATATATATAAATATATAAATATACTATAATTATATATATATATATATAGTATATATTAATTATATAATTAATATATTAATAATTATCATTATTATATATTAATATATATTATAATATAAACAAGATATACCACTTGTGAAAGGCTCTATTCTGAAAAATAAATCGAAAGCCTGTAGACAAACATAAAAATCTCTGGACACTCACCAAAATATGAGAGAACCTATGTGGAAAGGAAAATAGAAGAAAAACTTTGATTATCAATTATTTTGAAACTATTGTACGATTTATGTGTGGCCATGCAACGGATTATACTTTTATTATTAAAGTGGTGGCATCATACTGTCCTCTGGACGTATTGATTTTCACTTTCACAGTGACTGAAATGACGGTAAAAATTTTTAGAAGCCTTCTTGTTGTCGAGCAAATTGGAGTGTGACCAGGTTGTTGAAGAATCTAACTTACTTCTATCGGTCCATAAAAACTAATATGCTATATTACGATTAATACAGAATAGAATCATTACAGTTACATTTAGTCAGCTTTGTATCAGACACGGAACCCCTAGATGGAAGAAGTTTAATAAAACATAATTTTTTTTCAAGTATTAGCTGATGAAACAACGGATATTTTTCACCCAACCCACAGCAAACAGTGTTTTCACTTTAGATGTAAAGTGTTGGCTCGATTATAGGTTATGGTTGATGTGATATGATTACATCCTATATTACTTTTTAAGGGAGATTTTCACCATATTATCATTTGTTCCGGTTTATGATATCTCAGAGAAAGCATTTGCAAAAATATCGTAATTTTTAGGAGAGACTCTGGTTAGATATGGGGTTTTAATAAACTTAAGAAAATATAGTTTAACGAGGCCAATGATTATCGATGAGAGCCTCTTTCCTAATGAAAGCGAAATTCCAGATGAAGATGCAAATCTGATTATTCGGAAATATAAGATATACTAAGCCTCTTAACACACATTAGGTGTGCAGCACATTTGCTTTAAATCCTATGTCTCTTTCCAAGACTCTTGCTAAAAAATTCAGGCACTTCGAAACGTTTTTAGATTCAATCTCTTGAAAATATGCACTTTTTATCGATTCGTAGTCGCGAAGACGCACCTCAAACTTCTGGAAAATTAAAATAGAAAGAGTTTGCTATAACCAGTTGAATAAAGCAAGGTAGAGATCATACAAGAATGTGCGCTCGATGACCCAGATGAATGTGCGGCATGAGGCGTAGGTTTTCCTTTTTAAAGAGGACTGTTTCAACCAATACTTGCATCATTGAAGAATAAAAGAATGGCCGATGAATTATCACAGAAAGTACTTCGCGTTGTTAAATTCAATCAGTTATTTTAATAACATTATACGTTTTAGTAAATTTCTTCCTTGGAATAACCTACAATTGTCAAAACAGTCTACAGAGTGTCATTTTTGGACCAATTGTCAGGTGCGATTAAAAACTTTTGTTTAAGGAAAGACATTATTCAACTTCTCGAAAAGATAGACAAAAAGGGGGCAGGAACACAGAGATAATTTAAAGACGATATTCACACAGCTAAAGAAAGTATGCGAAAAACATGGGCTTAGGGTATTGAAAATAACAATTCCAGAACTACGAAAGTTTCCAGAACAACATATCGATAATGTAATGATTTGCCTACCACTCTAGAATCCCGAATACATATTACCGCATCTCAGGTTTTTATTTGTCCGTTTTATTTGGATGATCATTATTTCATTTTCGATTAATGTGGTGAAATCATGATCTGGATTTCTCTCGCATATGACATACCACTATCGTTTCACTCAGTGCTTATATTTTCCACCATAAAAGTGCAATGGAGAGTGTATAAGACTATTGAAAAGACAGCGATCCTCTTTTATGACAAAGACTACATTCCATGTAACCCTCACGAGGTGATACACTCTAAAGTTGAGATTCATGGGTTGGGCTCCGTCTTCTGGGTCATGACGTAAAAATGACTGTTGTCGAAAAAGGAAAACCACAAACATGCAATCGGTTGGCCCTCTTGGCTTAAGTGTGACAATAGCCGAACGGTTTCCCTAACTTGCTACTCTCTTGAATATCTTTGGAGCTTGAGGATTTGCCTGTATCGCACCACGCAACAGTAGTAAAGAACCTTTTCAACATTAGAGTTGGCCGTTCTGAAAACGTATTTTTATATCTCGGTAAATTAGCTTGTTGGAGAAGTTATGATCGCTATATACAGTTCTTGCTTTACTGTCAATTCATCAGACACTCTCAGACACAACAAGTCCCAGCAATGAACAATATTTTGAATACACCTCAGTCAGAAAAAGCAAGGAAACTGCAACATTGACATTATTAAAACGTGGTAAAGTTTTATATTGAGAATAGTGTTTTTTCTTTCCTTTTATATATATAAAAATAATATAATTTAGAAAATATACATATGATATAATATATATATATATATGTAGTTATCTAATATTTATATATATTAATTTATATATATGAATATATATATATATCCATCCATATATTTCATTAATTTATATTATATATTAAATTATTATTATTAATATAATGTATATAATATTATATATAATAATATAATAATTATATTAAATAATATATATTATATATTATTATAATATATATATACACTATATAATATATTAATATATATATCATATATATATTATAAAGTATCAAATAATTAAATATAAATATAATATTAAAATATTAATTAATCAATATATGTAAAATATATAATATTTTCTTTAAATAACTTAATAAATTATAAATACAATATATATATTATATTAATATATATCTTAATATACAGTCGTCCCTCGTAGATATACGCTAGTGGGACTTAGGCTTTTCCTGATGCTCCCTCCGCTTTAATGAGGCGGACATTCTGCGGTGGTGTGTTTTTTATAGACTTATGCCCCCTGAAAAATCATATAGAGTGTGTAAAAAATTTTTACCTTATTATAAGGTGAATAAAAACAGCAGCAGTATTTTATTTATCCTTAATAACAAAATGTGAAATAAAATTTAATCAAGCCATATAAATAAGTCCAATTTAACGGAGTACAGTACTATAGCAGGGTTGGTGGTGTGTGTGATTTTTTTTAGTAAAAAATATCCCAATTTAAGTATTTTTTTTGATTTTTATCTGATTTTTTTTGATTTTTTTGATTTTTTTGATTTTTTCAGATTCGTGACGGTTTCAACGCAGTAGGCACAAAAATTCTATTAGTGAAATAGAATAGTATCGTTAATGTAAGTATCAAACATATACGCTAACTACTACGTAATATTAATATATTGTTATATCAATACGTAATATAACTTTTTTTATTTAATCATTTTATTTTACTACCTCTAAAAAATCAAATAATATATATATATATATATACTATATATATATATAGTGGATATATA
>JABUQX010124393.1:35000-37116 GCA_015478945.1 Trachelipus rathkii | reverse complement strand
TATATATATATTATATATATATTATATATATATATATATAATATATATATATAGATAATAATATATAATCTCAGAATATCAACTGACCAATGAGATGGTAAAATACTATTCAATACTATTTGTGATAACAGTCTTATAAAATATTGATAAATAGAATAATTTTACTTTTCATTTTTAAATTACTTTTTTTTACTAGAAAGCATTGCTTCCTCTTGCTTCCATGGACCGCACGCCTTTGATATATTATATATTATATATATATATAATAAAATATAATTATATATATATATATATAATATATATATATAAATATATATATATATTATATATATATTATATATATATATATATATCCCTCCCTCCCCTTTTGAAGAACCCTGTTTCTTATATACATTGTGTAATTATTGATTGGTGACACGGCCATGTGGATTTTTTTTTTATAGAACGAATTGAAGTAGAAGAAAAAAAATTGTTCGAAAAGGAGAACAGTGCATATGATTTAACGTCTGTTTGCAATAAATATTCTTCAGCCTGAAGGAGCAACGGAGTTTTTGTTTTTTTTTTCAGTCTGCATTTTTTATTTAATTTTTGTTTTGCCCTTTGGCAACTGAACGAAAAACTTTTGTGACTTTGTGATTGAAATTAGAGAGAACTTTTGTATTTTATATTATATATATATATATATAATATATATATATATAAATATATATATATATATATATATATATTTAATAATATATATATCATATAATATATATATATTATATATACTTATATAATATATATATTATACCGTAATATATATAATATAAGGTATGTTATAGTAATTATGAAGGTAATATACCTATAGTATATATATTTATTATATATATATATATATATATATATATATATATTATAGTTATATAGTATATATAAATTTTGTATTTTTATATATATATATTATATATATCAGATACATGCGCACGCATCATCAAACAACAGCTAACAACAAACCATACCATACAACAAAAAACAACCACAAAATCTAAAATATGACTTCATTCTTTGGATCTCTATCATGTGTTGTATGTCGTGTCTCAACTGTCAAGCTTATCAAACGACAAACCAAAACTAAAGTAAACACAAAAAGATGTACACATGAACTTAAATAGGTACACACTCATGTACGTTAAAAATAAGTGTGGCTTATAAGATTAAATTTCAAAAACTCCCAAGGGGTTTCGTTCATAACTACCATATATATATATATATATATATATATACTATATATAATATATATACATTTATCTTTAGCTAATATATTTATAATATAGTTTTATATAAATATACTATTATAATTATATATATATATAATGTATCGATACCAAATCCCTATCTCACTTATAGTTTTTCGTATCGGTAGTTTTTTTACTGACACTTACAAAATTTGATCGATTCCATCCCATATTACTATAGTAACATATATATATATATATATATATCATATATATACTATATATAATATATATAATAATATAGATATATATATATATATATATAATATTATATAATATTATATATATAACTAATATAAATATATATAATATTATATATACACCACTGTATTGAGAAGTAAGAGGTGTTCAATGATTATTCTTCTTGTAACGCTTTTATTTACGGACAAATCAAATTCACATTTAATTTTGCATTTTCGACCTGCCAACGAGAATATTTGCTAAGTCAATACGATGCTTGTTGTAACTCGATCCCCTACCTTTCTGAGAAGTTTAACGAGGTAAACAGGTGCACGCTCATAAATTTTTCACGGCGAAAGCATTGTGAAGCTTGCGGAACTTAAAAGCCAAACTCATTACAGTGAACGGAGAGTTTTCTGTTATTATAGTAAAAATAATTAATCATTTGGTTTTTAAATGTCTGAAAGTGATGTTTATTTTAATTTTTTAATTAAAATTCTTTAAGTAGTAACCTTATATCATGGCCAACCTTTTGCAAACCATGCGCCAAATTTTTTCACAGACGAGTTCAGATGCGCCATATATAATAATATGTATATATATTTATATATTTATAATATTATATATTATAATAAATATATATATATATATATAAATAT
>JABUQX010124393.1:7500-12500 GCA_015478945.1 Trachelipus rathkii | reverse complement strand
TATATATATATATACTATTATTATATATAGGTTAAAGGGATTATAAAACCCATAGATAGGAAAAACTTTAATTAATGATTTATTATCTCTATACCTATCTTATCTAGTACACCTTTCTTATCTATCTTATTACCTTATAGAAAAAGGGATATACTATATACTTATATATATATATATATATATATAATATATATTATATATATATATATATAATATATATATATATATATACTATATAATATATACTAAATATATATATATATAATAATATATATATTATATATATATATATATATATTATAATATATATATTCATATATTATATATATATATATATAATATTATATCATATATTATATATATATATGAGAGACGAGGAGCAGAAATGGCAAATGTCTGGCGACTATACATTGAATGAGATAAAAATTGCAAAAAAGTGAAAAATGTGATATTTGTACTTATTAAATTGCTTATATTTTCTAAACCAAGCCAAAACCAAAATTAATTCATTAAAAAAAATGAAATATACATATATAACAATAATTGAGCAACGTTTGAAAAAAATCGAATAATAGTTTTTTTTTCAAGGTCAAGGTCAAGGTCACCAAAAGGTCAAATTTTTTATTTGACCTCCGAGGTCAAAATCATCTAAATAAATGTTGTACAGCTATTCAAGATCTATTAAATGGTCTTTACACGATGCTTCTAAGTGCCATAGAAGCCGAGATATTGTATTTTGACCTAGGACTACTCTCTCAAAATTGAACATTTTGACCAAAGTTTCAAAGGTCATATTTTCTGAACCGTATGAGCTAGAGACCTGCAATAAACGCCATTCATATTTTCTCAACAAGATCTGTTAGTGTGCCAATTTTCATGCAAATCGAAAGGGGTCAGGGAAAATGTCGTGTTGAAGTGACTTGGAATGACCCATATATATAATATATATATATATATATATATACTGTAGTATACCCTAGATATATATATATATATTATAATATATATATATATATATATATATATATATATATATATTATAGGTAAAATTTGTAGAAACTGTACTGTGACTACTGACTAGTGAGGATATAGTCAAACCACCTCACAAGGCTAGCATAAAAACGCAGCACACCTCCTAAGTTTCCTGATCAAAAACTGGTATAATAATGAAAATTAATTTAGGTTGTTCAGGTCTTGGTTAAAGTTAGGTACCTCCGGTCCAGTCACAGTACAGTGTTCTACACCAATCTGCCCAATATACTAATATATATATATACTATATAATTATATATATCATATATATATATATATATATATATATATATACTATATACTATATATATATATAATACTATATATATATAGTATACATATATATATATAAGACCTATATTATATATATATATAATATATATAAATATTTATATATATATATTATATATTACTACTTATATATATATAGAGACTATACTATTAATTTTCGCCTCTGAAGGCAATGGCTCATCAAAAAACAAAAAAAAGTTTGCCCACTTAAAATCTGTTTCATTTCTTACAGAGGCGTCATTGAAGTCTTATGTGCGCTCTTGTCCAACTCGAATGGACGACGATCGTTTGCGGCAACACAAAAGCCGACCGTTTGGCCAATTTCGTTCTTTTTTACATTACGTGGGTTTAAAATAATAATAATAATAATAATAATAATAATAATTAATAATAAATAAATAATAATAATAATAATAATCAAAAATAATAATAATAATAATAATCAATAGATAATAATTAATAGAATTCCTGATAGAAGCCATATTATATTTTAAGTATTTTAACAACCAAACAGAAGGATAATAATCTATTGTTATTATTATTTTATTATTTGTTTTTTTTTTTTTTTCGCCGAATATTTTGAAGAAAATGACGATAGAGGGATTTCCCAAAACAGTTTTCGTCGTCGTTTCATTCGACGTTGATTAGAGCGATTTCCGATTCATTAATTCTCCTCTCCTAAATAAAAATAAATAAATAAAAATAAAATTGAATAAAATAAAATCATTTTTTAATAATAATAATAATAATAATAATAATAATAATAATAATAATAATAATTAATTAATAATAATAAAATAATTAATAATAGTGAATGTATTACTTCTTATATATATATATATATATATATATATATATATATATATATATATATATATTATATATATATATATATATATTATATATATATATATATATATATATATATATATATATCATTTATAAACATATATATATACCATATAGTATATATATATAGATATATATATATATACATATATAGTGATATATACTTATATATATATATATATTATATATATATAATATAAAATATCAGGTTCTTCATTTCTTATTATTCTATTTTTGAAAGGAAATTTTCAGTACTTTTCAAATTATGCATTTCCATTTTAGGGTAATTTATATAATTTTGAATATAAGTAATTTTTTTTTTTTACAAACTAACTAGGCGAGAATTATTACTTTTTTTTTAAATTCATTAAATATTAAGAATTTGGTTATTAATTAATAATTCGATGAGTCCTCAAACTCCATGTTTAGGGAATGTGCCACAATTGTTTTGATGCGAAAAGCTTTTTGTTATTTTTCGTATCGGCAAAAATGAAATTTTTTTAATGCTAGTTTATAAAAAAATGATGCGGTTTGGTGTGTGTGTATGGTGTGTGTATTTGCGTACGCGCGTTTTTATTATATATATAATATATATATAATATAAATATATATATCATATATATAATATATACTATATATATATATATATATATATATATATAATATATATATTTATATATATATATATACTATATATATGCTATATATATATATATATATATATATTATACTATATATATATACTATATATATATATCAGCTGCCCTTGATTTCCCAGAGGTGGGCGGTGGGTTTTCTTAAACATCACCAGAAATTCCGACGGTAATGGCAACTGACTAGATAACTACAAGAAAAGTCACTCCAGATAAGTGACTCCTCTTACTATATTCTATATTATAATATACTATAATATATATATATACTATATATATATATATATATATATATATATATATATATATACATATATATATATACTATATTATAATATATATATATACTATATAAATACTAATATATATATATATATGCAATGTTTGTGTGTGCGCATTGTTTGGAGTTGGCCGTCCTGCAGTTTTATTTAATTTACTACGATAGCAAAACAAATGTTAAGATTAAACTTATAATTAAATTGTCAGTATCTAATTTTCCTTATTCTCTTTAGTTGTTTGTTTGTGATTGAAATTTTTTTGTTTTGTTTTTCTTATCTTGTTTTGACGAGAGAGCAGAATAAGCAAGAAGACATTGTAACATAAACAGGACCCGATCGGCGATATCAGTGCGTTTCCCAATCTTTCACAATATATACCTATATATATATATATATAATAATATATATATAGCTATATATATAGTAATATATATATAATATACTTTATAATATATATATATATATATATATATATATAATATATTATATATATTATATATAATATATATATACTATATATATTTATATTAATGATGAAAAGATGCAAAGCTCTTACTTAATTTAAAAATTCTTGGTTGTAGTGCCTGAGAGACAGCAATTCTTAGCTCTGGTTCAATGGTTATTTTATTTCTCTTTTTGTTTAAAGATCTGCCCATAGCACTAAACGGTTTGCACCGCATAACAAATATGTTGACCCAAATGGTGGAGCAAGCAATATAACATGCAGTTTGTCGCTAATTTAGGTTAATTCATTTTTGACTCCATATTACTATTTGAACAAAGCGTTTCATGAAAAGGACTTTTCTTAAATTTGTATCTTTTCTTAATTTCTCATCAGCTGTACTTGAATGTAATATGAAGATGTTTGAGTTTATTGTTCTCATTGAATGGATTTAATACCCATTTATCAGGCGTCATCGGAACGGTTATTAAAACTTTTAATACAATTCTTCTCTCAAATTTGCAGCTGTTATGATAATGTGTCACTTTTTCTAAGCAATTTATTTCATTCTTCTACAATGAAACTCATTCACAGTAGGAAACAATTTTTGAAACATTTGTTTACAAAAATTCTAAAAAAATAAAAATTTAAGATTTTTCTTCACGCTTGTCGCGCACCCCTGGTATTCCGAGACGCACCCCAGTTTTGCAAAATCACTGATTTTTTATCACAAGGATTCTGCTTGTTCTGATTGACCAGCACGGCTGCGTGGTGATTTTGTTTTTGGATATTATTATATTATTGATTATATATTATTATATTATTATTATTATTATTATTATTATTATTTTCTGGTTATCTATTATTTATTATTATTATTTTATTATTATTATTATTATTATTATTATTATTATTATTATTATATCTTTCTGGTTATTATTATTATATATATATTATTATATTATTATTATTATTATTATTATTTATTATTATCTATTACTTATTATTATTCAGATTATTATTATTATAATTCATAATAACGGAGATGATCAGTAAGGTGAAATCTAAATTTCCTCTCATTACCCAGTGTTGTTGTTATGCCTGATGGAGTTAAAAAGGCAAGTAAATCGTAGAGTGCTTTTGGGATTGTGTGAATCAATATTGTTTAGTGGAAAAGTCTAGGGTTCGGTTCTCTTGCTGGATCTTGAAAGAAACTTGTCTAGAGAGCTCTCCTCACTTCCAAATAGGGCAATTCCCATATTAATGTTGCCAACCTTTTTTTTTAGAAAAGTTAAAAAAAAAAATTTGTTTAGTTTAATTCATTTTAGGTATCAATAAAATTGTTATCTGTATGCGCTTTATTATTATTAATTATTATCATTATATTATTTATTATTATTATTATTATTATATTAATATATTACTTTATCATTATTATTATTTACTTATATTAGA
>JABUQX010124393.1:0-5000 GCA_015478945.1 Trachelipus rathkii | reverse complement strand
AACTTGCCTGAATGCAGGATCTCTTAAGTTAATTAATGATGTTGGTTAAACTAAATCGACTGTCGAAAAATGAAAAATTTATAACTTAGGAATAGTAAGAATCTAAAGGAAGAAATAAATAATACTGCGATATTGTTGGCGTAACGATGATCGCTAAACAAGAAAAAGAGAGAGGTTATTGGATTTTATATGTTAGAGCTAATCCCTTGAGAAAAATGTCGGATCCATATTACAGGCAGTGCAAAAATAACTAAGCATCATTTTATGTAGACGATAAGCGAATAAAGGGTGCGGAAGGTGAGAACAGAATTTATAGTAAATTTGGATTGTTCGTTAGAGCTGGCTTGGTCTCTACCAAGAATCACTGCGACCTAAAAGTCTTTCGTGACATTAGAGGACAGTCCTAGCAGCATAGCTAGATGAGAGAATAAGGCGAAAGAGCAGTCTAAGATATTTCCTGCCACGCATTCCCTTGCTGTTAAAACTTTAACAGAGACGTAAAATCTTACTATCCATAAACTATCAATGTTAGCCAAAGGAAACTTAAAAGTGGAAACTGGAGAGATGAACAGTGATATTTTTTTAGTGACGACTTGCAAAGGCGAAAAATTTATTTTTTTCTTTTACTTGCAAGTTTAGCTTTCTCGCTCTGCCTCAGTTTCATGGCTCTCATATGAATTAAATAACTTAGATGGTTATTTTTATCATTCACTATTCTCCTCAAAACCCTGGTCTCTTCTCTTCTCCAATCTTACTTCTTCCCCTTTCCTTTCTGCTCTTCTCCCTTCTACTTTCTTTTTCACCCCTTCATCCCCTCCTTCCGCCCTCCTCCTTCCTCTCCCCCCTTCTTTTGGTCTTGTATAGTAAATAAATCCAGCTATTGAAGCGCAGTAAAAGGAGGTTTATATTTTCGGTGTCTTTTTAAGGATTTATGTCTGTCTGTCGTTTTGTCTGTTCTCCTGGCCCTCTCTTCCCTTTAGTTTTTAAGAAATCTGTAAATAAGAAAATAGTATTCTGAATCACTTTTTTGACGTGGCAGACAAATATTCCCTCTTTCTTTTCTTTTTTTTCCATTCTTGCTTGCAAAATCCTATGTAGTCCAAGTTCTCGAATGGCCTCAAGTCCAAAACACCCTCACACAAAGTATACTCATTTCTTGCACAGGACTATATAATATATATATATATATATATATAGTATAATAATATATAACTATATATATATATATATATATACTATAGTATATATAATATATATGATATATAAATATATATATATATACTATATATATATATATATCATATATATAATATATATATTATATATATATATAATATTACGTTTATTTTATTGAGCTGTATTTTAAACTTGGTAAACATGTATATAAGAAAGATACAATGAGACATTACTGTATATATGTACACTTCTACAAACAGATGCCTCAAAGTGAGTTTCCCTGTAATCTGCGACTGCAGGCCTTTCAGCTACCCGTTATGCCCACGAAGCCACGATCCAACACTTCTCAATTCAATTTGCCATCAACAAAGAAAAAAAACGACCAGTGTACTTCAAACGTTTTTCAGTTCATGGACGACGCCGATGCGTTAGGGATGCCTTTTTAACCTCTTTGTATCCCTCAAGATAGTAGCTGGTGCCAGCCCAACCTATGCTAACTTTCTAAAAATATTTTCTGGGTGACGGTAGTTAAATACCTATAACACATCAGCGCCAATAACTTTGCAGCTAACAGATGCATGGTGGTCTTTTTCTTTTTCGATTCTGTAAAGCACCTGTGTCAGCGAAATTTTTTAATTAAATTGCTGATATTGTCGACTTGTTCGGAATACATACAGAGGAAACTTTTTTTTCAAACTCCCTCTTTTCACACATTTGATGTTTTATACGTACAATACGTCGTCAAAAATAAATACCACATTTCGTCTTTGGCGAAAACTAGATTGCAACACCTCTAAACAACACTAGTAGTTAATTAGTCGTTACGAGTTTTAACGATTTAACTGTACTAGGGATGTAATAACAATATTACCTATACAACTCTGTATAAATTCTACTTATGTTTTATTCCCCGAAGAGGAGGTATAATTTTAAACCCCATACCCCATAGACAAGCTAATCTCTAACTCAAGCGATCCAAAGCGTGTGGTATCCCGTACCCTCCAAGGGATTTGCGAACACCATTTCCAGGTTGTGCGGCGAGCAGTTCCACAAACGAAAAAAAGCTTCTATAATTTATGCGAAGCCAAATATCGTTTTTCATTGTTCCAACAGCATTGAAGTCTTTTAAGATTCTGGGGAAGCCTAACCAATTATCCACTTGCATCTTGCAATTTGGTAATGAATTTCAAGAGAAAGAAAGCAAGCTTAAGGGGAGACTTCATAGCAAAATCTCAACTATTCCAAATCGATAAAAGTAAATATTTTTTTGCATGGAAACAACGTATTGAATCTTTAATTTTCATGGTAAAAAACAAACAAAAAAACTGTTCGTTTTTGAACAGTTTTTGGGTGAAGCAGAGGCAATTTTTTTTTTTGGAATTCCACAAAAAAACTGCCAATAAAATCTTATAATTTTCAAGATATTTCGCAATTTTTTGCACTAGATACTCGCATATTTAGTGTGCAGTAATTAAATTTTAGTAGCGACAGCCTTATTTGAAAATTTGTTTTTTTAAAAAATTTTTTTTACAAATGTCCAAAAGTACTTTAAAAATTTTTGAACAGAGAATAGTCAACCATGGTTGGACACCACCTTACGTTCTACAAAACATCTTAATTATTAACGTCAGTTTTGTTTACACGTTTTATATGTGACGCTTCGATTACCAAATTTATCTTGAGAAAAAAAATCTGTTTCGTTTTTTTTACATGAATTTTTTTTCATATCTCATGTAAGGAAAAAAATGAAATGCTAGAAAACACAAATAAACATTTTGGAAATTTTCTTCACTTTTTTAGACGGCAAAAAAAAACTTTATTCTCATATATATATATATATATATATATATATATATACTATATCATATAATATATTATTATATATACTATATATATATATATTAAATATATATATAATATATATATATATATATATATATATCATAATAACTATAAATATATATCATATATAATATATATATATATATATATTATATATATATTAATATATATATATACTATAATAATATAATATACTATAATATAATATATACGTATATACTATATATATATATATTATATATTATATATATAATATATATAATATACATATATATATATAATACGTATATATTATATACTATATATATACATATATATATATATATATATATATATACTATATATATATATATATATAGTATAGTAGTTATTTATATAATAATATATATAATCTATATAATTATATAAACTATATACGTATATATATATATACTATATATATATATATAGTATATATATAATATATAATATATAATATATATATATATATATATATATATTATAGGTTCCAAGCAACCTTCTATTGATTTAAAAAAGTACAGTTTCAAAGCAGAGTGAGTGTCCGAAAGCAGGTGACTTTGAAAACTGTTCCGAGATTGGTCTTCTTTTTTGGAGAGGCGGATCGAACTAGTAGTAAAGCCTCCTGTTACATTGTCTAACGGAGACGCTGTTGTCAATGGTTCGTGTCCTGGCGCGAGTGAATTTTTTTCGTCTTATTATTGCAAATTTCTCGCAACCAGCATGTTGTGCGCATGTCGCCATCCCTGACTTTGGTCGGCTGCTCCTGAACCCATGAGCACCCCTGGAAACAATGACCGGGTAGCCCCAGAGGGCGTTCCAACCACCCTTCTGTGAATTTATATATGTAGCGAGTTTTAAAGCATGATATCGAAGCAGTGGGAGACTTGAAATCTTCCGAAGACTTCCTTTTTTGGAGCGCATCGCGGACCTAGTCGGTAGAGTCCTCCTGTACATGTCTAACGGCGCACGCTGTGTCGATGCTTTCGAGTCTCGGCCGCGAGCTGAATGTTTTTTCCTTCTCTACCTATAGCAAATTTGATTCGCAACCAACCCACCCATTCGCGCTGCGCGGATGTCGCGTTCCGTTGACTTTGTCGGGTGTTGCTTCCTGTAACACATCGTGGAACACCCGTGAAGAATGCCGTTGTAGCCCCCATCCAGGGTTCCACACCATGCCTTCTGTGCGATTTAAACTAAGGTATTGAGTTTCCAAGCATTGATATCGAAGCAGGAGATTGAAAACTTTTCGGAGATGCCTTCTTTATTCTGGGGAGGCTGGACTCGGACTAGTGTAGAGCCACCTCTACATGTTTCTAAACGGCCGACGCATTTGTCGATGGTTCGAGTCATGATCGCAAGTGAAATTTTTCGTCTTCCATTAGTTGCAAATTCTGTCCCGCAACAAGCATCGTTGTGCGCATGTCGGCCGTTCCTTGACTTTGCGTCGGTTGCCCTCCTGTAAACCCAGGAGCACCGCCACGAAGGCAATGCCGTGTTAGCCCCCAGCCAGAGACTATCAAATCACCCTTCTTGTGAATTTAAGAAGTTGTCGAGTTCTCAACCAGTCCGACTATCCCTGAAGCAGGAAATTATGAAAACTTACGAGGATGCGTTCCCTTTTTTTCTAGGTGGGGTGGATCGGCATTAGTCGGCTAGAGCCTCCTGTTATATTGTCTAACGGCCGACGCTGTGTCGCAAGTTCGAGCTCCTGCGCGCGCGGCTCACGATTTTTTTTCCGTCTTATTGCAAATCTTGTCGTAAGAAGGCATGTTGCCGTGCGCCTGTTGGCCGTTCATGACCTTGCTCGGGTTGTCCTGCTTACCCATGAGCACCACACCTGAAGAATGCCGTGTAGCCCCAGAAGGGGTTCCAACCATTCTTCTGTGGATTTTATTAAGTATCGAGTTTCAAAGCAGTAAAATCGAAGCAGGAAACTTAAAAACTGTAACGAAATATCTTCT
>JABUQX010124392.1:10000-35685 GCA_015478945.1 Trachelipus rathkii | reverse complement strand
ATTACTCTAATAGCAAAAAAAAAATAATAATTTATAAAAAATTAATGGTATATATTCTTAAAATAAATGTAAAAGATTATATAGAAATATATATATATATATATATATATAGAGCAGTATATATATATATATATATATATATATATATATATATATATATATATATGCGTAAGTATAAGGCTAAAATGTTAATATAAAAAAAAATTTTTGTGTTCTAGACAAATAAATTTACAATTCCTTTCTTTATCAATGGGGATATGAATGATGGATGAAAATGAAAAAGAAAGAAGTAAAAGAATGAAAATGAGAAATGAGGGTGAAAGATGAAAAGATGAAATAACTTTGATCTAGACTGGCGGGTACCTTTTTGTCAGTATACTTTGTTATATACTTTGTTATGATAGCAAGAACACCAAGAATAGTAGTAATAATAATAATAATAATAATAATAATGATAATAATAATAATAATAATAATAATAATAATAATAATAATAATAATAATAATAATAATAATAATTACTGATCAAGGCAGCAATGTACTTTGTACTTTTAACAGAAAACCACAATTTATTTATTGGGCATTTAATGGATATGATAATATATGTTGATTCTTACTTTCATGCTAAGAATTCACTCAGACTAGTCCGTTACTTCGGCTTGATATTAGGAAAGTTTTTAGGTCCTGGTTGATAAACCAAAGGAGATCTGCAGAAATTTCTGGCGACGATGATTCTTGTTCTTAATTAGTTCCTCAACCCGTTCCTGTCAACAAAAAATTTGGATTTAATAACCTATTACTCCTTCACTATCATCTCCCTATTCCATTTCTTTACTCATAACCTCAATCTCTCTTCCTTTACTGATCTTTACTTTACCATACTACTACCAGTTTCACAATATTATCAAAATTCTATAAATCATTTAAATTTCGCTTACCCTTTTAATAAAGGGAAAAAGGGTTTTCCTTTTCTTTTCGATCTTCCTTCTGTGGTTGATGTTACTTTCGACGATCGCCTTTTCCCCTGGTTTTCTTTTTAAACTCTTCTTTATTACTTCTCTCTATTTACTAAGAATCTTCACTAATATTTGTTCTTATTTTATTGTGTTTCTTCTTCGACGCGTCTTTGTTTTTGTTTGTATTTTTTCAATAGTATCGCTACTTCCTTTACCTTATTTGTGGTAAAAAATCCAAGATTATAACCTTACTGAAACGAGATGGGAAGAAAAGAATTTGAAAACCATCTTATTCCTCCCCACCCGTCAATACCGGTGTTGACGCACCATCTTAAAAAAAGATCTATCCTTACCCTGCCCTTTTCAAATTCAAATTTTTTATTTGGAATCAAAAATCAAAAATGTGTGTACTTCAATCATCAGTGTTACTCTTCCTAGTATAAAAATGAACAACCTTTCAGTATGTATTTCATAAATCACCTCTCAAAAAATAAAACATTTTGACAGTAAAACACATGATGAGGGGAGGATCTGGTCTTTACTCATCACAAAGATACCCTAACTCTTCGCTTTACCCCTTCCATCGACAGCTTCCTGACCGTAGGGGCCATCACCGCGGAAACCTCCTGATTTGCACCAGACTAGTCTGTACCCTCGTTTCTCTAAAGTGTGTCTGAATACAATGCATAACTGCAAAGAAGAACTTGTGACACTAGCCACACAGATGTATGTAGAGCTCATACTGATTCGATGTCAGCCGTTGACGCCGCTGATGGGAGTTTCGTCTCTAGGGCCGTGGATCACCACGTCGCCGACTAAGACCGCTGGATGCTTGACCCAACCCCGTCCACATCTCCAAACCGAATCGGGGAATAACTCCCGACTCTAGGGGCAACAACTTCGCTTGGCACCTCCGGGACAATAGCAGAGTTGTCCTGAACTTGTTGTTCGTGGGAACTTGGCCCCACCTCTGAAGGATCATTGGCCGGTTGCTCCGGGACTGGTGAACTGCTCATTTCCTCACCACTAACCTCACTCACCACTACCATTTCCTCTACTACTTCCACTATCTCTTGGACTATCTCTTGGATAGCCATATCTGGCGTTACTACAGATTCCGGAACTGAGGAAGGTGTTTCTGCCCCTACCAATTTCAACTCCTCGCCGAAATGCCCCAGAACTCGCATTTTTAAAAATACTTGCCTGCTCAAGTCGCACCCTGGGTGTAACCCATCTCTCAAAAATCCCTGCTCCCCCAGGGTATACACTCTTCCTTCCATAAAATTTTTAACATTGAGCTTGTGACCCGGCAATCCCTTTACAGCATATATAACCGGAAAGGAACTCTTTTGGTGCCATTGTATGGTAGATCTTCGAAGCTGCCGGATGTGAGCATGCATTTTTGTGGCTTGCAAATGCAGAATCCGATCGGAATATTCAGGTGCTTGATTATATATATCTTGCACTCGTTTTGGATACTTCAGTACCAACTGCCTACGTACACTCCACCAAGTCAAGGGAATATCGGTGGTAGTCCTCCCAAAATAATTCTGCATTTGGGGATTGAGACGGTTACACATTTCTTGGGAAAATTTGGTAGTGGTAAGTCCTCTATTTGCTGAAATTAGCTGTGTCCACCAATATCCTCAGGTCGACTGAATGGGCCCCTGAACAGTAACTCTGATTATAGCTTTCTCCGAATGCTAAAATTACTCAAATGGGAGTAGTGAGTTTTGACTATCATGTGAGCCATATCACTAAACCAAGCCAGCTTTCTCATTAATAAAGAAAGAAAGGAAGTTGGGAAAAGGAAAAACAAGCTCGTTTTCCGGAAAATGCAAGCTCTTTCTCACAGAAAAATACAGCCTGAAAACTAGTAAAAATTTGTTTTTTTTTTCGTTTTTTCACCTGTTTTGTGGAACTTACATGTTTGAACAATTATAACTATAAATTTTAGCAAATATGCTCTACTTTGGGACATTTTGCTCCAATTTCCTACAAGGTGGAAGCCCTGAGTTTGTTAATATTTATTGGTTTTCTATATTTTTATTTATATTCTTGAATTTGATATTCATGTAATATCTTTAGGTCTTCACAAAGGGGACATTCAATATTTGCTCAAGGAAGCCTAATTTACCCCCTAAAAATGCAAAGGTGTCCAGAATTTTCAGATGATGACTATATAAACAATTCAAAATGTTTTTTTTTGCCCTTTAAATGTTGTTTTCCGGTGTTTTTCTGTAATTGTGGGTTATGCCAGACTAAATTGTGTAATATATCATGCTTTTTGAGATTTCCAGAACACTTAAAGAGACACATAAAATATGAAGAGCTTTAATAGCCAATTTTTAGAGATCAGTGTCCATTATTTTTCATTTAAAGATTTAAGACTAAATTTGTATATGCAATAGGTTTGGGATTTGTTCTTGGAAATCAATTCTTCTAAAAATTGAAATTTTTGCAAATTTTCTATAGTTGAGTATACAAAAAATATTCAAGATGCATCTCAGCCCCCCAAGACCATACAAGCCTCCCCAGAAAATTTGATGTTGATCAGATGAGTAGAAAAAAATGTTAATTTTTTTCACTTTTTCAAATTAAAAATGGGTTTTGAAATTGGACAACGCTAAGCACTAAAGTAAAAATTAAAGAAAAATGTTATACGTAATTATTGTAGGTAAGTAGTGGACCCATCTATGTATATTTCTGGCTTAAAGTCATTTTCAAAAATCTGAAAGCTGATATGAAAATAGTCAAAACATGGATTTTGAAAATTGAAAATTCTGAAAAGAAATCGCCTGAAAATTCTGAATTTATGTCCATTTTTAAGGGACGCCCGAGCAAAATATTGAATCATCCCCTTTTAATGTTTTCTTACAGCTTTCAGTAACCTTTTTATCATAATTATTTAATCAGAATTTAGAAATGCCACGGGCAAAAGCAAAAAGGTGTGTGACTGTACTTTTTAGGAAATAAAAGGTTGCAAAGGTCCTCGCATGAAATATAACTTGTTGTGTAACGTTGTAAACCACTAGTATTTTGCTACTCATAATCTAGAACTAGGAAATTCTGAAAATTTGCCAACTGAGAGGGACAGATTATGCTAAGGCAGCTGGGCTGAGTCCTGTTACTGCTCACCCAGAATTCACCATCATTCTCACATGATACTATAATGACTCTGAGATATCAGACTTATCAGTCATATCACAATTAAATGTGGCTGATCATGCATGAGCCCAGCAGATTTGGCTTCGACAGTAGTCAGCACAGTAGTACCAGTAGTGACTGGGCCTGTAGGTAGTAGGGACTAGTGATTAGTGAATAAAAAGTTGATATTCCAAAGCCAATATTTAATTTGGGTCATCCACTCAACTCCTTCATTACATAATCTTGGTATACTTTAATTTCAATATTTCAATTATTTCATTTGCATCCCTTAAGTCACTTTAGTTTTGTCATTCAGACTCATTCTATATAAATATAATATTCATTGTTATATAAATATGATTATATGATAAAACAAAATATGTTAAATTAGTAGAAGCCTACAAACAGCAGTCTTCAGGCTACAACCTACTATAAATTGTAACAAAACAAACACTGATAAAAATATAGCAGAAAGGTAGTTCTGTTATTTTATAAATAATGGAATACTTGTTTAATTTCAAGTATCCTTATATTGAAAAATGAAAATACTCACGTATCATATTAGCCTTCTTTTATATTTTTTAAAAATATTTAATGAAAAAAACAAAAAAAACTGAAAATAACGAAAAAAACATGAAAAAACATGTTTTTTTCCTGAAAAAAACACGATTTGAAAAAAACGGTTTTTTTCCCAACCCTAGCCCCAGGTAATAAGTCCTCAGTGTATGCATTCTTCAGATCCCGCACCCACGAATGGCCCAGTACCAAAATCTGAAAAAGAAAGAAAAAAAACTAATTTATATTAGTCTGTTTGATAACTTTTAATTATTTTAATTTTCCCTAGTTAGTTAATTATATAAATTTTTCTAGTACATGTCCGAATTTTATTTATGTGATTGTTTTTATTGTTTTCATTTGTGTCTAATGTTTTTTTTTTTTTTTTTTTTTTTTTGATTTATGTATGTTACACTGTTTATAAAAAATGTTCTTTTCATTATTTTTATGGTTTTCATTTATTTAATTGTTCATAGTATGTTATTGTTTTTTTTTCATTATGTACTCGTTTCCATTATTCTTATTTATTCTGTTGTATTTTGTTCTTTTTGTGTAGACTGTTGTGGTGTGTTTGTTTTCATTTATTTTGTTATTCTCAATGTTATATTCATTTATAATTTTTTTTTATTTATCTTGTTGGTGTTGTTAGTTTTATTTAATAATTTTCTTTTTATTTACTTTGTATGATATTCTATGTTGTTATTATTTTTATTGTTTGTTGTTTTTATTATTTATATGAAATTTTGTTTTTGTTTTGCTTTTCTTTTTATATATAGTGTTTTTATTATTTTTAATTATTTTGTTGTTTTTCGCTTTCACTCTATCATGTTCGGGAAAACTAACGGTAAGTCTTGACATAACCCTCTCGATCGAGTATATGGACGCTCACCTTCCGTTCGTTGGGATTCCAATTCCATTAATCTATTTATAAATACGTCATTACTTCCCTCAAATCCCTCAAACGACAAATCATCAGCAGGAGAGTTTTCTTCCTGCCCATCCTGCTCTATATTTAAATAAGGTTCTGTTTCCATTTCTTCAGAAATAGGCAACCCTACTTCAGGGGTAGAATATGCCTGTATATATTCTTCAAACACTCTATTTGTTGGTAAAGATTCCCTAATATCCTCTTGTGGAGCTTGCAATGACTCCCAACGACTCTCGGCTTCTTGTATCAATTCTGATGTATCCTACTGTAGATACTCGTTAATTTCCTCTTCATCTGACTGTAATAAATCGCCTACATCTCGGGATAATCCTTTTTCCTTTGTTTTTACTATTATTTTTTCTAACTCTAAATTAATCCTATGTTGATTTTTCATTAACCCTACAAAATCTTCTTTAACCTTTCGTAATATAGTGTCATCAATAGTGAAACCCTCAAAAGAGTCATCGTCATCACTGTCATCATCCTCCCACTCTAACTCCTCTGTTTCTAACGCTTTATGTTCGGTTTTCTCAAGTTCGAAAACTTCCACTTCCTTTCTTTCTTCTCTGCTGCACCCCACACCTTCATCGTAGCAGATATCTTTGAAACACTAAATTATTTTACAGCACTCAGCTTCCACTGTCGCAACCCTCGCCGATGATGAGCCCAGTGGTTACCTCTCCATCCGCTGGGATAGGGAACACATATGAGATATGTTCATCATTTACACTATGATTTAATAAGGCCAATGATCAAATTTATTTTTCGTAAGATTTCCAGGGAGATGAGCCTTTAAACCTACCATTTGATGGACTTCATACGGAACGAATCGAACATGACTTTCCGTCCAGCATTCTTCCTCCACAGGTAAAGGGAGTCCAGTTCTTAATTCATGTGCCTTTTTCAAGATATTTTCACAAGGAGTTAAGTTCGTTTCCGTATGAGTTGTATGATTATAAACTAACAAGACCTGTGACAACTCTTCATCCCATTTATTGGACCTCTTTACTGACATCCTTAGATATTGACTCAGAGTGCGATTAACACGTTCGACCGCGCCGTTCGAAGATGGTGTATACGGGGTTGTTAGTACATGTTTTATCTGTTGTTTCTTCAAGAGTTCCTCAAACTCTGGTCCAATGAATTCTCTACCGTTATCAGTAAGAAGCCGCTCCGGGAACTTTTGCAAAAATGGCAGTATTCAGTGTTGGAATGCATTTGCGACATTTATACTCTGTTTGTTTCTTATGGGAACAGCAGCCACCCACTTCGTGAAATGATCCACCATCACTAATGCATAATTGTTTCCCCTGGTAGAACAGGGAAATTGGATCAAATCCATTGCCACTAATTCAAATGGTCTTGAAGTTACGATTTTAAGAGTGGGCGGAACATAGAGAATATTCGATATTTTACACGCTTGACACTTGTTACAAGTGGTGGTAATATCGTTACAGATAGTAGTTATCTTTGGGTGCCATACCCAATTTATTAACAAAGAATGTAATTTTTGCTTCCCAATATGGGCAAACATCCAATGAGCCTTAATAGCTACCTCAGTTAAATAAGTTTGGGGGACAATGAGAGCGAATTCTCCTGTAGAGAACTCTCTATACAAACGATCATTATAAAGTAGATATACTTACTTACTCTAGCGAATGGTTGTAACAGACCATTAAATGGCAGTTTTCTTACGATGGCAATCTTTAATCGTCTCAACGTATAATCAGATCTTTGCAATTTGTCAATATCGTCATGTTCGATTTCTAAAGGATCGATTATATTATCTGAATCAATTACTATATGATGAATTTTTGGGTCATCTGGTATCTCAGTCTCTACCTCCCCACCTGTGTTTTGGTTATCCAGGGGAACTTCTTTGTCAACTGTTGGTGATATTCTCACAACTTTACCTTCCTCCTCCATTGACTCATCCAACAAAATCCTTTCCTCAAATTTTTCGGATGTTACTATGTTAGCACCGATCACTTCCTCCTCTTTATTTAGCGGCTGGAAGGCCCACTAGGAGATTGTAATGGACTCCTCCACGGCACAAAAGATGAAAAATACTTTTCTCTGTATCTTTTCCAAATTTTAAAGGTTTTGTGTCCCCGTAATACATCCATACCTGTACTTTGTATAATTTCGTAAATGCGTTATCGGAAATTGACCCGCCTGCTTCATTAGTTGTAACCTTTTTGTTATTTGCCTTGATTCCTTCCCCGCGGGTAACCCATATACATTCCTATTTTCCAACAACTCTTTTTGCGACTTCCTGTCTTACTTTTAAATGATGTTCCATCCAATCTACAACCCCACCGAAAGCCTGAAAAAGCTAATCTCCTCCAGAACTGGCTCTCGTAAAACTCCCATGTCTACTAGGTCACTGCTTCATACAGATGCCCTGCAGGAGATCTTGATAAAAAGTCAAAGGCCGACGTTCTTTACCTGAATATAACGCAGCTCTATAATCAATGCGTCGTTAATTTCCTGAGCGTGCGAGCGAAATTCACCAATGGCATACTAGTAAATATAAGTGGCTGATGGTCAGGTAAAGTTAGACCACTCTTATTCCATATGTATGTTTTTAATGCCCCTCACAGCCCATCGTATGTAGCAGCTACCCTTTTTCCGTTGTACTGTACCCAGAGAAACAGCCTTATTGAATGGAAATAAAGCGAATAGATTGTGCCTGAGCGGCATTTAACACTTTTCCTGTCTCCGCATCAGAGGCACCACACATATGTAATAACAACAGGCTTTCTGTAACAACATCCGTGTCACGACATTATGTGATCTCTCTGTGGCGATGGGTGCTTCCTTAATGCCTCAAACGCTTTCTGACAGGGCTCGGTCCATGTGTCTTGTTACTTAATAATGCAAAAAGGGGTTTCGCAATTTCTGAGCAGTGCGATATGGCGCCTATAGAAGTTGACCATTCCTAGAAATTGCCTCAATTTACGAACGGTAGTCGGTACGGGAAATTGCATAATACCTTGTAAATTATTTTCTAACGGAACCATTCCATGTTCTGATACTCGGTGTCCTAGGCATTGTACTTCTTGTTGGAGAAGGAAAGTCTTAGCCGGTTTGATTTTAAAGCCAGTTTCTTCAAAAGCAGATAGAACCTTTTCCAATATTTCCAGATGCTCTTCAAATGTTTCACTTACAATCAGGACATCATCCAAATATACCATGCACTCATTCCAAGGTATATGTGCCAAGGCATATCTCATCGCGCGTTGAAACGTTGCAGGGCCGTTTTTCACCCCAAAAAACTCCCAATGTGACAAGGGAGTCGTAAAAGCAGTCTTCTCAATGCTGGTCTCTTCCATCTCAACCTGATAATATCCTTTTATTAAGTCTATCGTTGTAAAGAACTTCATACCCTTGAGACTGAACAACATGTCGATCAGATTTGGGATAGGAAAGCTATCTCCCTTTGTGATTTTATTTAACTCCCGATAATCAATACATAGTCTGCTGATCGACCTTCTTCTTTTCAGATTGGAACTACAGCTGAATATGTGATTTTGCTCCTTGGATGATTCCTTCGTCCCCTGTTTTTTACACCTGCCCTCGATTTCTCTGAGCATAGGGCCTTGTAACCGTCTGACTGGCACTTGCACTGGATCCTCAGTCAATGTTTCTATTTTATGTTTGATAACATTGGTGCAGCCCACATCAGAATCTCCCAAACTCGAGACAGAAGGATACCGTTCTAATAATCTAATTACTTGTTCTCTTTGTTCTGGTGTTAATTCTGCCTCTTCCAACCTAAATGCTTTGCTCAAATTTTCAGGATTCCATTCCATATATTTGTTAGGACTCTGCTCATCCAATTCTACTACATTGACAGTGGGATCCTCCACTGTAACTTCCTCTATCCTACCTACAATTGATCCTTTCTTTAACCGCCTTGTTTGGTCACTATCATTTTGTAAAATCACTAAAGCTCTATCGCCAGAAAAATCCATCAACATATGCTCTAATTTTACCGTTTTTGGCAATCCTTGCCATGCCTCCACAACGACAGGTTGCTTCATTAGTCTTTTTCCTTGTCTTTCCACTTCTACTATCATACACCTTTTTGGTTCTAAATTTACTGCCTCAATTAACGCACAGGTTTCTTCCCTTGGCAATCCCTGTCTCATGTCCACTGCTACGGTTTGCACATAATTCCCACGCCTGATGACTAATTCCCTATGGTACAAATCCGGCGACAGATGTTCCTGCTTTAAAATATCGTACCCCAAAACCAGATCATACTCAGTTAGTTGGTCTGGGACCACAACAAAGCGACTCGGCTTCAGGACATAATTAGTGGACAATCTTAGGGCGATTGTAACTTCTCCTAACACGGGAAACCTAACATTACCTATCCCAGTAACCCCTCTAAACGCGGTGGGAAAAATAGGGCTTACTTTCTTATCTAATAAATGAAAACAACCCGCCGATATTAAACTTACCTCCGCTCCGGTGTCTACAAACGCGATAATGGGTTCCATTGGTGGTTGATCCACTAGTGTCACTTGCAAAATAAGGGTCTTCTCTGGTGCTTTTATAATATGATATCTGATGATGGTTTCTGGTGGCCACTCCTCTGTTTCATCCTTCCTCCCTTTCTCTTTTTCCCAGAGAGATTCTTTTCTCTCAGTATTAGTTTTCTCTAATCTAACAGGTTTATCTACTCTAACCGATATTTCTATTTGTTTTACCTCGTCATTTTCTATGGTGCAGGTCGCAGTCACTGGTGATTCTGGCTCTATTGATGTCAAGTCTGGGGAACCTAACGCCCTTGGCACTGGGGATACTGGATACGATGTTGCTGGATAACAATAGTGGTTGTGAGGATTTTTCTGTGACTCTCCAGGATCCTCCTCCTCAGTGATTCCCCATGGGTCCCTTACATTCGTTATTACTTGGGCTGTTGCGGTTGCTGCTGCTGTTGTCTCTGACACGAGGTCTTCCATGCCAGAGAT
The DNA here is from genome assembly GCA_015478945.1 of Trachelipus rathkii. Classification (NCBI taxonomy): domain Eukaryota; kingdom Metazoa; phylum Arthropoda; class Malacostraca; order Isopoda; family Trachelipodidae; genus Trachelipus; species Trachelipus rathkii. The sequence continues at coordinate 25,117 of JABUQX010124392.1, read as the reverse complement.
CCCTCGTTTCCCGAACGCTGGTTACAATCCTTGCCTAAATGTTCTCCTTTACAATAGGGACACGTTATTGGTGGTGTAGCAGTTTGTCCTCCCCTATTTGGACAGTTCCCCACCAAGTGCCCGACTTCCTTGCATCTCAAACACCGGTTTTGCTCCAAATAACATTCCTCAATCAAATGGCCTCTCTTGCCACAATACATGCACAAGGGCCTGGTCCAGCAATCACTCAGACCCCTCTTTTTACAATGAGTGCAGCTAGGAACCGATGAACCATTGTTATTATTTCGCTGTTGATAGCCTTGACCTGATCTTTGTCCATTTCTAAATTCTCTTGATGGAATGTTTCCCGCCGGTTGACTATATCTCGGTGGGGGATAATTGTTATTAGTGGTTCTTTGAGGTACATCTCTGGGACCAACAACAGCACTCTGATAGCTTCCTGAATATCCCTCAGCCTGGGGCGACGATTGCATTTGGGTTCTTCTGCAACAACACATTCCTTCATAATTACCATACGCTTGTTGGATTGGCGAAGAAATGGCAGACATTTGCAATGACTTTGTTAAGTCTACGACTTCCACTACCTGATTTTCTTTTCTGGCTTGTCCTCTATAGACTTTGTCAACCATAATCACCAATTGTTCCCAGGGAATCCGAAAACCCTGAGTAATTTCTACTCCCATCAACGAGTCTTCAACCCTGATCTTAACAGTCTCTGGCACGCTATCCATTAACTTTTCTCTGACGATAGGCATTTTCCTTACTTCATTTCCAGGGAACGCTCTTTGTGCCAACCCCAGCAATCGCAAAGCAAAGAGTGGAACATCTTCACCATCTTGCATTTTAGCTTTATTAAACTCAGCGGGCTCAGTGTTGGTCTTTTTCTTCAATTGTTCCCTGAACCACTGCAAGAGTTGGGATTTTACTAATCCATATTCGGCCGATGTTGATGCCACAACGTTATAAGCTTCCAAGGCAGAGCCCTGAAGATGACTCGAATCTATCAAGGAATTGGACCATGGTCTCACCTGTCTCCAATCTGGTGGTATCACCTTCTTTGGCTTTCTGTCGACCCCCATGGAGGCCATCAACGTGGTCATTTTGTCCATCAGTTCGCTATTCTGTTTTAGAATGTCCTGTAGGAATTTAGAATCCACAGTTACCATTGCAGGACCTGGGACTCCATTCTGACCATCTGTCGACTCATTTCTGTTTGGTGGTTGGACGTGATCGTCATGCGGAATCTCTACCCCATTGGTCTTTTCCTTTTTGTCTCCGTCGTCCACCAAATCATTCATTCCGTCAGTCATGTACTTCAGAAGTGAGCAATAGAGGAGCGACAAGTTAACTACTCAGCATGTGGTAGCCAGTCTCTCTCCTTAGCAGAACACCATGCTCTGTTGGGCCACTTTATGTGGTTTCGTTCCCACCACAATAGATAAATTGCTTTACTCACCAGCCTTCAATCGGGGTGTGGTTCTGCAATCCTCTGGAAGAGCCCAGCCCTGGGAATCGATATCGCTCCTCGAAGTCTGCGCGATCTTCCTTGTGCTGTGGGAAATAAAGATGAATATATGTAATTGAAATGCGCAGTGGAATTACTTTGTAGCTGCTCCGCCAAGTAGACCTTACTCGTCTTTTGATTTATTCTTACCTTGCTCAGTTTCAGGTATTCCTGAATACTTGATCCTCTGATTCCTTCCGTCTTAATTACCGCTTATCTTCTTGTTTGCTTTTCTTTAATTTGTTTTCCAAGGATTTCCTTTGTCTTCCTCCTCCTCTTCTATTTCCTTTATTTCTTTTATTTAATTCCTATAAAATAAGAGAACTGGTATAGTTGTTCTCAACAGGACTACTGCTATAGTCAGAATATTTCAATATGGCAGATACAGATATATTCAATTTATTTAGCAAGCAGAATGAACAGTGATCGGAATACTCACAAAGTAGCCATACCCAGTTTTTATTATTTGAACTAACTTACTCCGATGTTCTCCATCAGGCTAATAATACTCAAAAAAACATTCATGAAAAAAATTTGTTTATTAAGTTTACCCAGTCTTTTCTTTTTACAACTTATGGGATTTCCCCGAATATATATGTATATATACATATATATATGTATATATACATATATATATGTATATATACATATATATATCCACAAATAGCAAAAAAAATAATAATTTATAAAAATAATAATGGTATAAATATTAATAAAAATAGAAAAAAAAAAAAAAAAATATATTATATATATATATATATATTATATATATATATATATATATATATATATATAATATATATATATATATATATAGTATATATATAGCTATACGTAAATGTTATAAAAAAATTTTTTCTCTTTGGCACTATAAAAAAATTTGCTTGCATTTATATTCCTTTATATATGGGGATATGAATGATGGATGAAAATGAAAAAGAAAGAGGGGGGGATGAAGATGAAGAATGAGGGTGAAAGATGAAGTAACCTTGATCTAGACTGGCGGGTACCTTTTTTTTCAGTATACTTTGTTATATACTTTATGATAGCAAGACACCAAGAATAGTAGTAATAATAATAATAATAATAATAATAATAATAATAATAATAATAATAATAATAATAACAATAATAATAATAATAATTACTGATCAAGGCAGCAATGTACTTTGTACTTTTAACAGAAAACCACAATTTATTTATTGGGTTACCTTTGTGGCTGCCATTGCAGATGTTGCGGCCCTTTTAATAAATGTTGGAATTTTTATAGGTGAAGAACGTCTAGTCCGTTACTTCAATTCGATATTGGTAAAGTTTTTAGGCCCGGATGGACGTTGTGAAGAAAAGAAGGAACCGGTCTGAATAACTGGCACACTTGATTCTCTTGAAAGAAGTTCACTACCAGCACCTGTCAATAAGATTTTGGATTTAATACTTTAATACTTTAAGTTATCTCATCATTAACAGTTTGCATTATCATCAATAGGTTTCATTCCTTCCATATAACATTTCTTTACTCTTACCCTTTTATAAGGGTAGAGAAGATTTCCTTTCTCGTCTTCAAGCTTCCTTCCTTTGTTAATTGAAATTTCTTTGTTTACTTTTATTATTTCTTGTGCTTTTGTTTCTTTTTACGACGTCTTTGGTTTGTTTGGTTTTTCCTTTTATATATATCTCAATTTTTCACGTTACTGGAAAGAGATGGGGAGAAAAGAATAATTTGAAAACCATCTTATGTCTCCCCACCCGTCAATACTAAGGTTGACGCACCATCTAACAAACTCATCCCGTTTCTAGGTTTCTCCTAACACATTGCCTGCCACGGGTAAATCGGTAAAACTTCTCCGGAGGCCACGTTAAGATTTTTGCATTTTTATATAGGTTATGATTAATGAAATCATATGGTAGCTGAAATTCGTAAAGGTACAAAGTATTTACCGAGATATTTAATTTTTTTTTTTTTTTTAATTTCACCAGCAGCCGTTTGTCCCTCATATTATGTGCGACATTGGTCCATGTCACACACATGTGTGCATCAATGTCGCACACATGTGTTGCGACAGACCCTTTCCACAAATAAAATATCATCGTTACATCTAATGTTTTTTTAATATTTCAGTCATAATACGAAAACTTATAAATATTTCAGAGGTAAAATAATAAAATAATAATCAAATATTAAAATAATAAATAAAAATCAAAATGAGTAAAAGAAAACAACTATTTGACGATGAATCCATGTACCGTGCCTAACAGGATTCATATGCTTATGAGCATTATATATATATTATATATATATTATATATTATAATATATATATAATATAATATATATATATATATATATATATATAATATATATATATATATATATATATTCCCATTTTCATATGAACTAAACGTTAGGTTAAAACTAGAAACCGTACACTGACGGCCACATGACTGTATAACAAAAGTTTTCGCTTAGCGGCCACGCTATCTTATGAGGCATATTATTAATTAGCAGTATTGTTCTCATCTGATTGGCCCGAGCCTCAAACGAAGTCAACTGTGTTCTCACAAATATGGTGCGACGAGGCGGAAAATGAAATATCCACGATCGCACATCATATGTGTGACATGCAGTCCAAAGTAGTTAAATGGGATGAACTCCCTTTCCAAAAAATTAAAAAACTTTTTTAATCATTTTAATCTATTTTATGTTCCACGAAGATAATAAATAACCTTTTCGTTGAATTCGCACACAGTACAGGAACATATTATGTCACCACAAGAAAAAAAAATTTCATTTTGTTGGGACAAATATACCAAAAACAATATCAGTTTTAAATTTAGTAGTGGATATATATATATAATATATATATCTACCGACATTTAGAGTTTCTGTCAGTTATCAAATTACATTCGATATTTTTGGTAAAAAAATATTTTACACTCATACTTAATAATGCAGCATTATATCGCTTTAAGGATCTGAATTATCAAGGTCAGCCAGTACAACGATACGTTATTTCGTGAACAAGAGCTGATCAATCCAATGTAATCTGCTTGAAGTGTAATGATTAGCTATGTACTAATCTCTATTAGGAATATTTTTTTCAAGAAATTATACTTAAAAAATTCATTTGGGCGTATAAATCTCTGTTTTCAATAGTGTTAAGAAGTATTTGCCTATTAAAGGATAACAATTTTTGTACTATATACTTCTCAATTATTAATTCTTATTGCTTTATTAGACGATATAGCTAATTTAAAAATATCTTACATATGGAACTCATATGGTCCCATACATTCACTAGCGGTTATCCTGGGATTATAATTGTCCCTGGATATCAGCCTCTCCATGTTCATACAATTAACATGTGCTCACAATTTTATTAAAAATTTCTGATTGTGTAAATAATTCGAATTTAAACCTTAAAAATCGAGAAAATAAACATTTATTTACATTTTGCAAAAATATTAATCTAAATCTACTACTTTGATATAAAAAAGATTAATAGGTAAAATGTAATTAACTTTGTTTATAATTTTATTATACTATTTATTATATGTAAGGCCTGTATCACAACCAAGTTTTACTGCTCCTCTTTTGATTAAAGGGTGTTCTCAATATACTTTTTTAGTTGGCCCATATCTGTTCTATAGCTATAAGATAGTAAGGAAACAGGCTTTGGGTGTATTAACTAATATACCTTAATATTATTATAAATAGTAGCCTAAGTACCAATTATATATAGCTATAGTATATATACCGTAAGAAATTTTACATTATATATACATTATGTCTTTAACATTTCAAACAAACTATATATATTTAAATTATATATGTGCATGTTTTCCAATTTAGAATATATGATATATAATAAGAATAATATATTAGTATAACTATATATTTCATTCATATAATAAAATATTCCTAAAAGGTATAAATATATCCTAGACCGTCTTATTATAGATTGGTATTAATAGTACTGTAGCTGAAGATATATATCTATGTTCTTCAATATAAAATTTTAATAACGCGTAATCGAGTAAGACAAATGCTTATTTAAATATTTTTAAATTATAGGTATTTAATGCCTAAGTAATATTTAAATATATATAAATCCGGCCGTCATTATTAATTAAAGAAAAAAACTATAATATATTTTCTTTAATATTTATCTATATATATAAGATATATTGTTTTTATTAAAAAATAACTTACCAAATGTTAATATTATTTATATATCTTTATTATATTTATATCTAAGTTTATTTTTTCTAATTGAATAGTAGTGTGAGTGAGTGTGAGGTTTGGCCTTTTATATTATTACTTGATAACATTTTATACCAGCAAGATACTCAGGCAAAGAAAATTTCGAATCAACTATTATAGGCACGACCATCATGAAGAGTGTTTCATCAGCGTAGCACACGTGAACTTTAAGTCACACAGTGTGTTAATCTGAAAATGAGTCGAGTTCCACCAGCGATAGATGATAGACAGCTGATGATTGAAGATGAAGGATCTGCACCTCTCCACAGCGATTGGAAAAGTAACTCAAGATGGTTCTGGAAGCAACTCACTCTTCGGTTCTCCAAAAGTTTACAATTGCTAACAAAATATAATGGGTTTAAGTGTTATCATTCTGATATCATACAGGTCATCAACTGGTGTATATGTTTTGGATATATTTTTGAATATTCCCTAAAAGTTGTAATTTTTCAATCTCCACAAGTGTAACGCTATGGTGTAAGATTGACGATGGGCGTACGTTTTAAAATTAAGTATGGGTGAAGAGAGAAGAAGACTTGTCAGTTTCTCCAACTAGCGTTGGAGAAATAATGATTATTTTGAAGATTTCAATTTTAATGGGTTATGTCAGACTGCCAAAAATGGAATTGTATTGGTCTCTGAAGCAATCAGTAGTAATAATTGCATATGCAAAATGCAATGTCCAATGGATATAGCAAGATTGCTTCTGTCAAAGTTATATTTTTCAAGCGTGCTCTCGATAATACATGCACGTGCCGATAACTTATGTAATAAAATTTATGTACATAAAGAGAAAAACTTCGAGATTATGTGTACAACATTGAACTAATTGTTTAGATGGAGGAGAGACCAAATAAATGAGAAGCTGATTTGAGTCAAGACATAATAAAGAGAAGAGTAGCTGGGAGGACCCACTCAGAAAAATAAAATATTATGAAGAGGCTAGTGTTTGGGAAGGCAATTTCTTGCCTAATAAAGGAGGTAGAGAGCGCCGTAGAGGGAGAGCTAGTGACTAGATGTTACCAATAAGTGCGAAATCAAAATAGAAAAAAAGGAACAGAGAACCAAATGTTACCAGGAATGGCCAGGGTAGATTCTTGTATTGGTATAATTAAGCTGGGCTGTACTATTCCATATCAATGTTACTAAATATAAGTATATATAGTAGAAAGAAATGGTAAATATGACTAATAAATAGTTGCTAAATATTTACATTAATTTAGGATATATATTATAATAGTAATTTTAAATGAGGTAAATGAACCTCAGTTTGGATGAATAGGTTATAATGTAATGAGTGTGATTCTAATAGATTAAAGGGGAAACATAGTAGTTAAATTAAGATATACTCATATTTATTTGTCTTGATGAAGAATTGTTTTAAAGCTAGTATTTATTAAAGTAATATATAATGTAGAGTAATAGTTAGCGTAATATAATAGTATCTGAGGCATTAATGTAGAATAAACGAGTATATTGAATTAAAATGAAAAGGTATAAATATAAAACTTTCGTATTAAATATACTATGGTAAAGTATAGTTTATTTTCAAAAATTATGACACTAGTATAAAGTATGTGGTTTATTTCAAAAATGTCCAAATAGTATATCATCGTATATCTAGAAATTAAAGATTTTTTTGAGGATTAATTTTTTTATTTGAATAAAATTTGAGCGTACTTTGTTTTAGAACCTTCTTATGAAAAGTAAGTGTAAAAATTGCAAATGGTTCATTCACAAAATATTTTGATATGGAAGTAAATAGCACTAAAGGGACACTTTTGTCCCACCTAATAGTGCTAGTGGGACACTTTAGTCCCACATTATAGTGCTAGTGGGACACATATGTCCCATCAAAAATTTTAGTGATAGGATGAAATCATGAATTTTGGGAAAACATATGTTTATGTACTCATCAAAAGATGCAGGAAAATCATTTGTTCAAGTTTCTAAACTAATCCTGCAAAAGTCGCGTCGAAAGGGTTAAGGTCTTTTCATAAAAAAATCAAAAAAATAAATAAAACATTCTTGGATTAAAAATAGATGATGAGGAGGATCTTGTCCCTACTCATCACATATACTCCTAACTCTTCGCTTTACCTCTTCCATCGACAGCTCCTGACCGTAGGCCATCATGAAACCCTGGATTTGTACCAGACTAGTCTGTACTCGTTCTCTAAAGGCGGTCTGAACTTCCACGGTATTAACCAAAGGTATTGATCTTGTGACACTCAGCGTCACAGATGATGTAGAGCTCTGCGACTGATTCGATGTCAGCCGTTGACGCCGCTGATACGGAGTTTCTCTGGGTCTCCTAGTACGTGGACGACCACGTCGCTCTACTAAGACCGCGGATGTTTGACCCACAATATCCGGATCCACATCTCCAAACCGAATCGGGGAATAACTCCCGACTCTAGGGGCAACAACTTCGCTTGGCACCTCTGGGACAATAGCAGAGTTGTCCTGAACTTGTTGTTCGTGGGAACTTGGCCCCACCTCCGAAGGATCATTAGCCGGTTGCTCCGGAACTGGTGAACTGTTCATTTCCTCACCGCTAACCTCACTCACCACTACCATTTCGTCTACTACTTCCACTATCTCTTGGACTATCTCTTGGATAGCCATATCTGGCGTTGCTACGGATTCCGGAACTGAGGAAGGTGTTTCCGCCCCTACCAACTTCAACTCCTCGCCGAAATACCCCAGAGCTCGCATTTTAATAAATACCTGCCTGCTCAAGTCGCACCCCGGGTGTAACCCATCTCTCAAAAACCCCTGCTCCCCCAGGGTATACACTCTTCCTTCCATAAAATTCTTAACATTGAGCTTGTGACCCGGCAATCCCTTTACAGCATATATAACCGGAAAAGAACTCTTTTGGTGCCACTGGATGGTAGATCTTCGAAGCTGCCGGATGTGAGCATGCATTTTTGTGGCCTGCAAATGCAGAATCCGATCGGAATATTCAGGTGCTTGATTATATATATCTTGCACTCGTTTTGGATACTTCAGTACCAATTGCCTATTATATTCCACCAAGTCAAGGAATGGTGGTATCCCCAAAATAACTTGCATTTGGGGATTGAGACGAGCACATTTCTGAGAAAAGCTCGAGAACCTTTGTGCAAAATCCTCGATTTGGAAATTGAAATTAGCCGTGTCCACCCAATAACCTTCAGGTCGACTAAATGGCCCCGGAACAGGTAACTGCCTCCGGCTGTAAGCTTCTGGTATTTTAAAAATTTAGCGATACGTATTCAAAACTCTATCATGTGATGCATAAGACTTTTATTAATATGGAGACTTGAAGATCATTCTTGTATTCATAGCCAAGTATATTTTAAAACCGAGGCCAGATTTTTTCCGCCGGTGTATGAGATACTTCAATAAATTGAGTACTAGGGTGGCCCCGAGGTAAAAGTCCTTCAGTGTGTGTATGGCGGATTTTCTTCAGATCCCGCACCACGAATGGCCCCCAATATCCAAAACTATTTTCTAGAATAACAAAAATATGAAAAAAAAAGAATAAACCCATTTATATTAATCAGTTTAATAAATTTTCATTGATTCCCCCCCTATTTAGTTAATTATTTGAAATCCCCGGATATTTGTCTAAATTGTTATTTGTATGATTGTTTTTATTGTTTTTCTTTTATGTCTATGTTTTTGTTATAATTCATGTATTACATTGTTTACAAAAAAATTTTCTTTTTCATTATTCTATGTATTTCTATGTAGTTGTTCATATTATGTATTACTGTTTTTTTTCATTTATGTTTATTGTTTCTATTATTATTTACATCTGTTATTGTCTTGTCCACTTACGTGTCTTCATTATTTGTATTTATTCTGTTGTAATTTTTCTCTTTTTATGTACGATGTTGTGGTGTGTTTATTTTTATTTATTTTTTTATATCTTCATTGTTCTGTGTATTTATTTTTTTCTTTATTTAATTATTTTGTTGTTGTTATTATAATTTTTTTCATTTAAATTGTTTTAGTTACTGTTAAGTATTTCATTATTATTTTCTTATTATTCCCATTTAGAATTATTGTTTTCATTATTCTTATGTTTGTTATTTTTATTATGATTTAATTTCATGTTTGTTTTTTTCTTGTTATTTTTATTTATTTTTGTTGTTTTTGTTACCTATATATATATTTTGTTATTTTCATTATTTTTATTTAAATGGTTTTTGTACATTTATTTTTATTTAGATTGTTGTTTTCTTTTCCCCTTTTTTTTCATTGTTAGTTTGTTGTTGTTATTATTTATATGTATTTTGTTTTTGTTTTTGTTTTGTTTTTATGTTTATATAGTGTCTTTATTATTTTTCATTATTTTGTGGTTTTTTTCGCTTTCGCTCTATCATGTACGGGAAGACTATCGGTAAGTCTTGACATAACCCTCTCGATCGAGTATATGGACGCTCACTTTCTGTTCTTTGTGATTCTAATTCAGCTAATCTATTTTTAAATAAGTCATTAATACCGTCGAACCCTTCGAATGACAAATCGTCAGGAAGAGAGTTTTCTTCTTGTCCATCCTGTTCCACATTTAGTAATCCGTCTACTAGTGCTTCCTCATTTGGCCAGCTTACTACAAATACTTCTATATCAAGTCCATTATCTAACGCTTCTTCAAACACTTTATTTACTACAATGTCAGTTCCGTCAGCCCAAGAGAGTTCTGCAGGTATTTCAAGTACCAAACAAACATCTGGCACCATTGCCTTTCCTATATCAAGCACTTCAGGAAGTTTGTTTGACAGTCAAAGTATCACTACTACATGTTCTGATTCATCATCAGTACCTTCTTCAGAAGTTTTGTCTGATACTCTATCCACAGATAAAACGACCACCGCAAGCCTACCTAACACTATTCTAAACTCCTCAGCACCAACATTTGGAACATCGACAAAGTCTTCACTTTTTGAGCAAAGTAGTTCTTCCTTATTTTCTTCTGGTCAAACTTCTGAACCATCTGTATCAGTTTCAGTAGGGGAGAATGAAACTGCTTTTGGACAAACTACAAGTACCCCATCATTGTTCAGTACAGTTATAACCAGTTCATCAGGTTTTGGACTATTACCAAATTCAAATTCTGTGTTTGGAAATTCTCAAAATACTAATTCTTTGTTTGGTCAGACTAGTTCTGCTCAACCTAGTTCATCGTCATCCAATTCCCTTTTCTCAATTCCTACTTCTCAAGAAGATAAAATTGTGTCGTCTGGTACACCGGTGTCTACCACTTCAGTTTTTGGATCTGGGAATGCTTTTGCTGCCAGTTCTGCTCCAAGTATATTTGGAGGATCGTCTAGCAACAATACTTTTGGATCAACTACGTCCCAAAATATTTTTGGAGGTGGATTTTTATCGGTAAGCACAGCTCCATCAATATTTGGAAAACCTTCTACGGAAGTAACTCAGTCGACAGCACCTTCTATATTTGGAGCCACATCTTCAAATTCGTCTGTATTCGGAGGGGCATCAAATACTCCTGCATTTACATCCAGTTCCTTTGGGTCTAGTTCTGTATTTGGACAAGCGAGCCAGTCTGAAGCATCGATTGGGGTAATTTAGATTTTTCTTTCACTAAAATTTATTTAGGCAACATACTATTTCATTATATTATTTACTATTAAAATAATTGAAGTTAACATTGATATATTTTGATAACGTTGATTGAAATTTTTTGAACTGTAATTAAAAGATCCTGCATTTTTTTTTTAATTAAAGAGTTCCTCAGCTTGGGGCGCATCTTCGGGGTCAGTATTTGGAACTGGGGCTAAAAATGAGAGCTCTGTGTTTGGTAATACCGGAGCACCATCTGTTCCCTCTAGTGGAAGCATATTTGGTGGTACAGTTTCCACTCCATCCAGTGGAAATATATTTGGTGGTACAGCCTCTATTTCATCTACGGGAAGTATTTTCGGAGGAGCGACTCCAACTTCCTCTTCTGTTTTTGGGGCAAATAACACGTCGTCATTGTTCTCCCAAAATTCATTTGGTCAAAATTCTGGGGCTTCGCCATTTGGAAGGTCTGTTAATAGATTTTATATTTTGAATTTATAAGTTTTAGGTGTTCCTAGTGTACTCTATCGAGTTATAAGTAGTTTTAACTATATTTATTTGATTTTAGCGGAAGTCTTTTCAGTGGTCTGGGTAAGGCCCCAAACAAAGATGATTCTAATAAGAATGTGTTCGGGACTGTCAAGTCTGATATTTCAACACAGCCAAGTAAGTTATATTGAATATTTACTTTAGACTTGAGTCGTAAACATGATTATTGTTCAGCTACAATAAATAAACGTTTTAATGTGTATTTACTTTATTAAAAATTAATCCAATAGTATTACTTGTTATTAACATATCAAATTTTGTTCCAACTTCCAATTTCCTCATATTTACGACTGATCACGTGTATAGGTGGCCTTAATAGTCGAAGCAAGCTTCATTTTTGTCAAATAGGTTTCTTTTACAATTATTTTTAATAAATGATTAACTTTGAAAATTATGTATTTAGTATTTCAGTGACATATTTTATAACTTTATAACATTGCTCCAGAAATTAAGGACAACTTCTGTCTTCTTGTCCTTTCATTTTTTGTTTTCTGCATTGTTTGTTTTGGCATTCTGCGTTCCTATAGTCACGTTTGTCTTGTTTGTCACTTGAAAATTTCTCTCTAGCTTCCTTTATTCCTTATTCTTCTCCAGCAGCTCCACTCTGCCCTAAACGAACCTTCTGGCACTAATCGGGCTAATTAGGGTTATATCGCTTCTTTGCTAACTATCTTTGGAATGAATCCTGTTTTGACTTGGAGGACACCTCGGTGTCTGCTGAAAAGGTAAAGGGCGTGATAACCGAAGAGATGAGCAAGTTCATTCCATCTTTAAGTCTTTAACTAAATCTTTTTTCTCCCAAAATCCATGGTTCGATGGAGTCTGTTCTCGTGCCAGGCAGAAGCGAGACAATGCGTATTAATTTTCAGTCTGTACTGAATCGTTGCAACAGACAGACAGACTAAGCGTGTTTTCTTTAAAAGGAAATGCGTTGGCCTTCTTGTTTCTCCAGTTGAAAAATTTCTGGCCTCTTGAGACAAATATCTCCAATAACTTCTGTAAATCTGCCTTTCCGCCTCTTATCCATTTTGACCGCTCTGTTACTAACATTCATGAAAAGGCAATTTTCTTTGGCCTCCTTATCTCATCTAATACCACCCTGGACGATTCCAGCACACCTCCTCTCAAATGTCCTATGTCTGTACCGGTCGTACTCATGATTGGGTGCATGAAATTCTGAGTTCTATGAACGAGGGAGAGTGCTTCTGAGCTGGCGCCTGTCTTCGTTTAATTCTACTCCCTATACCTAAATACGAATACTTTTCCTCGGTGCTGGAAGCGCGCATATGTTCAGCCAATCCTGAAGAAGGGTAGCTGCTCTGATTCTAAATATCGTCCTACAGATGTAACGTGTATTCTATCTAAAATCTTTGAAACTCCCCTCAACTCAAATGGATCATCTGAAATCTCATTCCCTTCTTTCATATCATCACGGCTTTCGACGCTCGAGGTCAACTGGTAACATACTTTACTACTTTATTGATCTATGGTCTTCTGCCCTTAGGGACTATGGGAAGTCTTGTGCGGTGTCTATTTTCATATTCAAAGCTTTTGACTGGGTGTGGCACGTGTCACTGCTTTCCTCCTCCTGCTTATTCATGTCTAGTTTTCTTTCAGATCTTTCCATATCGACTCTTGTTGATGGAGCGACCTCTTCCTCTTTTCCTGTTGATTATGGTGTTCTTCAAGGGTCTGTCCCATATCTCTAACTTTATTCTTATTTTTCATCAACGATCTTCTTAACTGCACTACTAACTATTCATTCTTATGCTGATGACTAAACTCTCCATTCTTACACTCATTTTAAATTGATCCCTTTTTTTTGTATCTAGTGTTGCCTTTCGTCTTAAGCTTTCCGATTCAATTCTTGCCGATCTGGAGGAGATTTTTTTCGGTGGGGTCACCGCAATTAATTTCAATCGACTTCTTCACATCTCCCTCTCAAAAACACCTCCCAACTTTCCTATCTTCGTCGACGGCCCTAAGGTCTGTTAACAACATAAACATCCTTGGACTGAACATAAACAAATTTTTTTTGGAAACCTCATATCACAACAGTTGCTAAGGTGGCCTCAAAGAAGCTGGGGATTCTGTTCAGATTTATGGAATTCTTTCTTCTGCTCAGTTACTTCAGTTATATAAGGGTCTTGTCCGCCCTTGTATGTAACATTGTTCGCACATTTGGGGGACTCCGGTTCCACCTTTCTTTTGGATAGGTTTGAGTTTAAGGCTAAGAGAGTAATAAAGTGTCCTCTACTTTCAAACTCCCTTAACCCTCTTTCTCTGTGATGTGGCACTGAAGCATTTTCTCTTTTCTAAATTTATTACAACGGTAGGTGCTCGAGGGAGTCGACCTTTCGTATTCCTCCACTATTGCGTTGACCTCTCGCATTCGATGGAGAATGGAGATGAGTGGAGGGTGCCCTACCTATTATTTGCGGATGATTTGGTTTTGTGTGGCGAATCTGAAGAGAGTTTGAGAGGATTGTAGAGAGATTTGGCAGGGTGTGTAAAAGGAGGGGTTTGAAAGTAAAACGTAGATAAGAGAGGTTAGTGGTTGTGGGAGTGAGGACGAACTCATGTGAAGTTAAGGTTAGAGGTGAGCAGCTGGAACAAGTGTCTGAGTTTAAATATTTAGGGTATGTGTTGGATGAGAAGGGAACGGATGATGCAGAGTGTAGTAGGAAAGTTGTGAATGGCAGCAAGGTGGCTGGTGCATTTAAATCGTTGGTGAATGTAAAGGGATCCTAAGTCTTGAGTGCGCTAGGGTCTTACATGAGGGTATGTTGTTACCTATGTTATTGTATAGTAGTGAGACTATGGTCTGGAATAAGAAGTATAGATCTAAAGTTCAATGTGTTCAGATGGACAATCTTAGGGGCAATCTAGGTGTGAGAAGAATTGATAAAATGAGGAATGAACGTATTAGAGTTTTTTCATAACCCCATTCATATACAAATTGAATAACCAAGGAGACATAACACACAACCCTGTCTCACTCCGCTATTAATCCTAAACCAATCACCATTGACACCATTTATTCTTACACACGCTTCACTATCGTCATACATACTTTTGATTCCATTCAGAGGCCTACCACCAACACCATATATCACTAACACCTGCCATAAGCTTCCCTATTAACCCTATCATACGCCTGTTGCAAATCCATAAAACCTAAATACAATTTATTCTTCTTCTCCCTCATTTTCTCAATCATTTGTTTC